>JARQOD010006155.1:0-44373 GCA_033576555.1 Oophaga sylvatica | reverse complement strand
CGGACCCTATTTCATCGCTGGCGCTCCCGCTGGGTAAGTATCTTATCGCTGTGTGGCACCTTTTCTTAGCGATTTAGCGGTACTTTTTGTACCGCTAAAGTCGTAAGAAGATCGCTAACGGCGATAGCGTCGTTAACTATATCGCTAAATGCGGCAGCATTTAGCGATATAGAAACAATCCCGCTAGCAAATCTCATTAGTATGCAACGCTAACGAGATCGCTAGCGGGATAGCTTAGTGTGGCAGTACCTTAAGACTTGCCACGTAGCACCCAGCTCTTTTTGAAGCTGCACTTTCCGATACAACAATCCATTCTTCATCTGGAGGCGCTCCCACTGTCGAAGAATCCGTAGGGTATCCAGGGATAAAGCATTTCTCTCTCTCAAACTGGGAAGTCTCTTCGATGACACCCACTGTCTCAGCAGAGCAAGCTCACTATCTTCTTGTTGTAACCGAACCCACTCATCCCGGGCTCGCCCCAAGACGCCTTCCCGAGTCAAGACTTGCACCTGGTCTAGCATAGCCACCATCATCCTTGCGGGAATTAGGAATCTGGGTATCTCCTCATTTTCCAGCTCTTCATCCCTACTCCGCCCAGATTTAGCATGCCTCGCCCTAGACAGGGCATCAGCATGAGTGTTCTCAGCTCCTCTTTTGTAAGCAATCTCATACCGAAACTTTGCCATTCTGGCTACCCAACGTTGTTCCAGGGCTCCCAACTTTGCGTTCTCTAGGTGAGCCAACGGGTTGCTGTCGATGTGCACTAGGACTTCAGACCCGGACAGATATTCCACGAACCTCTCTGTCATAGCCCACACCAACGCCAGCACCTCCAACTTGAAAGAGCTGTAGTTATCCGGATTACGTTCAGAATCATGAAGGGACCTACTTGCATAAGCGATCACCTTCTCTCTCCAGTCCTGTATCTGCGACAACACAGCCCCAAGTCCATGCAAGCTCCCGTCAGTGTGGAGAATAAACGGTAGAGGAAAGTCTGTATAGGCCAACACAGGAGCTTCCGTCAAAGCTTTCTTTAGATCTTGAAAGGCCTTTTCCTGATGTTCCTTAAGCCGAATAGTCCAATTCTTTGCCACCGAGGGCACTTCCTTCAGCAGCTCCAGCAATGGTTTTACTATGTGGGCGAAATTCTTCACAAAACGACAGTAATACCCGTCAGTCCCAGGAATGCTCGAACATCTTTTACCGTTTCTGGAGTGGGCCAATCCTGTCTCACAGCAATCTTCTCCCGAGATGGCCTCACCCCCTTGGCAGAAACAACATGGCCCAAATATTCAATTTGAGTGCAGAACAAGTGGCATTTTTGGGGTTTTACCTTTAGTCCATGTCTTTGAAGGTGACTCAGCACCTGCTCCAATCTTTGCAGATGATCCTCAAATGAAGCAGCGTAGACTATAATGTCGTCTAGATAGATGAGCGTAGCCTCAAAGTTTAGATCACCAGACACCTCTCCATAAGTCGCTGAAAAGTCCCAGGAGCATTGGCTAGGCCAAGTGGCATTCTAATGAATTCAAACAGACCCATGGGTAATATAAAGGCAGTCTTTGCTCGGTCCTGCTCTGACATTGGCACTTGCCAGTAGCCGCTGGTGAGGTCTAATGTTGAAAAGAATTTGGCCTTCCCTAATGCAGACAAGGATTCTTCAATCCTGGGTAATGGGTATGAATCTCTCACGGTACAGGCAATCCATACAAAAACGTGGAGTGCCGTCCTTCTTCCGCACTAAAATATTGGAGCAGCCCATGGGCTCTGACTCTTTCTAATAACCCCTTCCTGTAACATCTGACTCAGCATATTCTTCACTTCTTGGTACAATTGCGGCTGAATTTGTCAGTAGCGTTCTTGTATGGGTGTGGTATTTTCAGTTGGAATCTCATGTGTGATTGTCGTAGTGCAGCCGAAATCATCCTCATGACGAGCAAACATGTTGTTATAGCGTCCTAATAGAGCTTCTACCTGCTGCACCTGTGCCTGTGTGAGACCGGTTATGTCGACCGGTATCTGTTCTAAGATCAGTCTTCCTTCCTGGATATGCTGAGGCTCCAGCATTGAAGAGGAGTTCACTGTCATGGTCCAGGGCTCCTTGTTGTGAATACGCTGGAGGCAACTTCGGAGCTGGGGCTCCCTCCGGAGGTTGCTGAGGGTAATGAACTAATTGCAGAATGGCTTTCAGCTGGATCCGAATGGTCTGATATAAGTGATCTGAACTCCCAGCAGCCTTGCCGGTAATCAATTGTTCCTCCTGGTCTTGCTTGGAGCACAGCTCGCTTCCCTGCTCTCATTCAGATAAGTGTTTGCTTTTTTTTTCCTCTGTTGGATTTTCACTGCTGGTTTGCTGCTTGCAGTGGACTGCAGCCTGTCCCCTTTTGGGGGTCTGGCGCTGCAATTGTGCTCAGTTTGTGTTGGCACTTTTGCTTTGTTCCTTTGTTACTTTTTGTTTGCTGAATTGCGGTTTGTTACACCAGGGATCTGATTTAGGTGGTTGAGATCGTGTGACCTCAGTTTTTTTTGTTAATCAGAAGTGTTGGTATTTTTGTCAGGGCTTTGTTGGATTGCAGTCAGAATTCTTTCCTATACTTTTCTATCTAGATAGATTGGGCCCCAGTGTTTGCTCATTCTATTTTCTGTCTGCGTCCATGTTTTCTTCTTGTCTAACCGCCATTACATGTTTGGGGGCTTTCTATTTCTTTGGGGACTCGTCTCCGGGGCAGATAGCTTTCATCTTTCTGCCTTTAGGTGTAGTTATCTCTCCGGCTGTGATGAGGCGTCTAGGATCACCGTAGGTACACTCCACGGCTACTTCTAGTGTGGCGGTTAGTTTAGGTTACTGCAATCCAATAGGTTCCAGCCTCTCTGGTGTATTACTGCTTTTGCTATTTTTTGCAATTTCTCCTCAGCTACCGAAACATAACAGGTCCCCCTGCTGCACCTTCAGTTGTATAGTCTGGGGTGGTATTACTTTTTCAGGCATGCCCATAACCCTAACCACTTCACTTTTGGGAGACACGGTGATGTCCTGATCTAAATTTACACAACGTACAGGAACTGTCCCGTCACGCACAATGGCTAGCGAGCGTGCCACCAGAAGTCCCAAGGGAAGTTGCTCTGAAAAGGATGGTTCAATTTGGACCTCTACTCCTTCCAACGGGGTGCGAGCTCGTACAGGCAGGAGAGCACCGTCTGCCTGGGAGGCAGAGTGAGTTTGGTCGAGGAGGGAATGATTACTTTTCCTAACGCCCCTACGTCACTGAAAGATTCCTGAGCTTGGGCTACATGGATTAACTGCTGGAATACTTTTCTCTGGGGAGTATATGGGCTCCACTGTTTTAGAGTCTCATTGGAGGATTCATTAATGAGGAGACTTCCAAACTCCTTTAATATATTCATTCCCAGGGTGACTGTGTGTCCACTATTTACTTCTCCCATGGTTAGCACCACACCTTTCCTTCCCAGATCCTTTCCACAAATGGAGATCTGCATCCACACCACCAGGATGGGCAGCTGGTTTACGGCCATTAGTTTTATCACTGGGCCCCACTCAGGCCGCCTCGCTTCGGGGAAATGCCGCCGAAACTAGTCTTTGGGCATCATAGTCACCTGTGAACCGGTGTCCACCAAGCACCGTACTACTCGTCCATCGAACTCGGCCTAGACTAGAGGCACATTGAAGCTAAATTTGTGGGACTTCCACTACTCCTTCTGGTCTGTTCCGGCTCCAGGCAGCGTCCACCAGGCTCGGAGCCTTCTAGTTTAACAGATGTCGGGGTTGGATCCTACCCCGTCGTGAACACTTCCGTGCTATATGCCCAATCTCGCCACAATTAAAGCAAGTGAGGAATCTCTGTCGCTGGAACATTCTCGAATCTCGGCGGGATTCCGGGCCTTCTCTGCCCCCTAACGGATTTGGGGCCACCTCAGACTTCTTTTTAACTTCAGCTAATTCTCCTTTGATACCCAGGAGTTCCTTCCTTAGTTCTTCCACCCATTGGGGTTCGGTGATTATGTCTCGACCACGCACCACAATTGTGGGTTTCCAGGGCAATGGGGTACTCAGAGCCGAGCCCGTAGAAGTCTATGGGATTGTCACAGGTAGCGGTGGCTCGGTCTGTGGCCCTGGCGGTCAGGCGTATGTTGGGGGGTATATTTACAGGGGATATATATATACAGTTCGTGACGCCACCTGTAGTCTCTGGTAATTTGTACCAGCGCTGCTGTAGATCTCTGAGGGGATGGTGAGGCAGCTAGATGTCGGGTCCCCTACAGGTGGGACTCTTCCCTCAGGTCGATGGTTATGAAGGGGTAGTGCAGGAATGCAATCAAATAACACAGTCTCACACATCAGCGTCTTTCCATACCTTTACTTCAAGTTGTTCAGGCAGGTCCCAGGGAGGCTGATGGGGTTGATGGAGGATGAGCTTTGAGGCAACGGCTAAGCAAGTTAGGGGCCTCCTTTACTTTCAAATGATGATGAGTACAACCAGCATGAAGCGTAGTTCCCTCTATAATCTCCAGCTTTTCCAAAGCTGTGCTGCCCGGTCAGTTTTGTGGTTGGAGCCTTCTTCTGAGAGAGCTGAGTTCCAATTCCTGTCGTGCACTGACTCAAGGTTCTCACTCTCCCTGACCCCAGTTACGTACTGACTCTTCAGGGGCTGCTTTCCGTTACCTAAGGTCCGGTAAGCCTCTGGGTTTCCTACCACCATGCATGAAGCTATGGTGATGCTTCGGTCTCCAGTGACCGGTAACAATGTGCAGGTATTCTATACCTATGGCACTTTTCTGTTCTCTTCCACTATGCCCTTCGATTTGCTGCTTACTCTCAACAGATGTCTCAGTCCGTCCTCTAGTGGGGCACAGCTCTGACCAGGCTGAGGTGAACTGGCTCACCTTTACTGGACTCCACTTTCTGAACTGCACAAAGACTGCACTACCTAACTCTTTCGAGTCACTGACTGAACTCCACTCAGACTATTCAGCACTCCCCTCCACACCCTGCTGGGTGTGTCCGAAGTGTACGTGATATCATGGAGAGCCCTTAACCGTTACCTCTCCACTCATCCTCCTGGTATTGTGTACCAGGGCTACACATTCCCCCATGGTAAACGACAGCACTCCCGGGCTGTGAAATACAAGAGACAATTTTTGTTTATGCATTAAACATCAACATTAAACATTAATTCGTCCCATCCGGGAGGTAAGGATGTCTTGAACGTTGCTAACAACACATTGAATATAGAAAAAATACGAAATATTAAATAAACATGTTCATAAATAAACGACAATATTCTTGTGAAGGACCCGCACCAAACCTTCAACGTGGGTCCTGGGTGGGCTGCAGGACATCCGAATGCAGACCTCACTCAGTGCCTCACCACACGGGTTTTATGTTCAGAGGTAAGTCAAGGCTTCGTGTGAAACCATAAAAAGGCACCTTAGTGCAACTATTTACAAGATAAGTTCTGGGCTGGCACAGTCCTCAGCCTCTGAGTCCATTGTAAGACACCATAAGGAAAAGACACATATATATATATACTTTTTACAATATTCACATTAATTTATTATAATTACTGCTGGTATCGAATGGGTATCTTCCCTTTTGTGATTCGCTCTGATCTACGTAGAGTAGCTTCAGGTATATTAAGTTGTGATCTGTCTGCACTGCGTAACGGCAAACTATAGAACTGCCTCAATCTTTCTATGGATCTGGCAAGCGTACTGATGGCTGGGCGGTGTGAGTCAGCTTCACCAGGGGATCCCATAGTATGGGGCGCTGCTTCAGATGATCCTTCTTGAGATTCCGCAGGTTGAGGTGTTGCTGGAATGGGTAACTCCTGAACGGGCTCAACTGGTACCACGGGCATAACTGGAGGTAGAACTTCCTCTGGTGGCTGATAAACTGCAATACTGGAATTATTACAGCATCTCCCAGTCTGGGCCAATCCGCAGGAAAATCTCCCAGATCCGTGTGTATGACCTCTTCCTTCCTTTCTTCTTGATTGATGACAGGGTTCTTTTCACAACGCTTTAAGGGTTCTGTACACAATTTCAAATGGTCTCTGGACACAGTGGTTATTGTTCTTCCTCCGTCCTTACTAATGATACAAACTTTTCTGTTGTCATATTTAGAATCTTGTACAACGTAGGGTTCTTGTTCCCACTGGTTATCCAATTTGTGCATTTTCCTTTTTCTTTTTAATACCACTTCTCCAGGCATCAAAGGCTTGGCAGGAGCATTTCTGTTGTAAATATCTTCCTGTTTCTCCCGTGCCTTGTTGAGACTTTCCTCCACACAGATTTGCACTCTTCTGTACTGCTCTTGCCGATTTATGTCCCAGTTTTCAACGGCGTCGTCTGCCTCCGGTTCTACTACTCCAAGTTCTAAATCCATTGGTAGTCTTCCGGGCCTTGCTCTCATAAGATAGGCTGGAGTGCAGTTAGTAGAACTTACAGGTATATGGTTATACAAATCAACCAAATCAGGTAGTAAGTCCGGCCATCGATTTCTGTCTTCCAACGGTATGGATCTCAACAAGTCAAGGACAATATGGTTCATTTTTTCACAAAGACCGTTGGTTTGAGGGTGGTATGGCGTTGTTCTAATTTTCTTGCACCCGTACATGTGACAGAATTCCTTGAATAAATCAGCTTCGAAAGCAGGTCCTTGATCGGTTAATACTTGCTCCGGATACCCATGCGGTCTGCAGAAACTTGCTTGAAAGGTTTTCGCTGCCGTCACTGCGGTCTGGTCCTTAACTGGAACAACCACCAGAAATCTGGAGTAATGGTCCACCATGGTCAGGGCGTACGAGTATCCAGATCTACTTGGCGACAATTTGACATGGTCCAGGGCCACAATCTCCAGGGGACGAGTCGTCCGGATAGGTTGCAGGGGTGCCTTCTGACTACCGTAGTCCTTTCTTCTGAGACCACAGGGTCCACAGTTCCGACACCACCTCTCGATGGAGCTGCGCATCCCTACCCAGTAGAACCGGCATCTCAACAGGGTCTCCAGCTTTCTCCAACCAAAGTGTCCTGCTTGATCGTGGTATGCTTCCAACACCATTGGGACGTCTGCCTTGGGGACCACGATTTGCCAGACCATCTCATGGGTTCTGGGGTTGACGTATCTCCTGCACAACTTCTCACGGTATAGGAACAACCTGCTTTTCTCGTTCCACAGGAGCTTGGCTGACATAGGTGCATCCTTTTCCAAAGAGGAGCCTTCCTGTCTTAACAACTCCTTGATGCGGCTGACCACTGGATCACTGTCCTGAGTCTCTTTCCAGCTGTGATGGGGTAAAGGATTTAATGTTGCACCATACTGCTTTCTGTTGACTCGATGCTCGTGGACTACCCCATTTCGATGGAACGCAGGTAGCTCAATTTCTTCCAGGTCGTCCGATTCTTCTTCCGTATCAGAGTCATGCGGCATTCGGGACAATGCGTCAGCATTAGCATTCTTTCGACCTGCCCGGTACTTGATAGTAAACTGGTAATTGGACAACCGAGCCATCCATCGCTGCTCCATGGCACCCAGCTTGGCGGTTTCCAGGTGCGTTAAGGGGTTGTTATCTGTAAACGCAGTGAACCGATTGGAGGCCAGATAGTGCTTAAATCTTTCAGTAATGGCCCAGACCAGCGCCAGAAACTCCAGCTTGAAGCTGCTATAATTTTCCGGATTCCTTTCAGTTGGCCTGAGTTTTCTGCTGGCATATGCAATGACTTTTTCTTGACCATTCTGCTTCTGACTGAGAACTGCTCCCAATCCTTCATTACTGGCGTCGGTGTACAACAGGAACGGTTGGCTGTAATCAGGATAGGTTAAGATCTCATCACCTGTAAGGATCTCTTTCATCTTTTGGAATGCTTCAGCCTGTTCTTTACCCCAATTAAAGGGAGGGTTTCTGCTCTTTAAGGATTGTCCTACCAGGAGGTCCTGTAAAGGAGCTGCCTTCTTCGTGTAATCTTTCACGAACCTTCTGTAGTAACCCGTTAGTCCCAGGAACTGTCGCACTTCCTTAAGGTTCTTCGGCTCCGGCCACTTCTGGATGGCAGTGACTTTCTCTGGGTCCGGCGCTACTCCTTCCGAACTGACGATGTGCCCCAAGTATTGTACCTTCTGCTTGAGTAGATGGCATTTTGAAGGTTTCAACTTCATCCCGTACCTGGACAGAGACTCAAATACTTCTGCCAGGTGCTTCAGATGGTCCTCATATGTCTTGGAATACACGATGACGTCGTCTAGGTATAGCAGCACGGTTTCAAAATTGAGATGTCCCAGACAATTTTCCATCACTCTCTGAAATGTTCCTGGGGCACTGCTGAGCCCAAACGGCATTCTGTCGAACTCACAGAGCCCCATTGGGGTGGTGAAAGCCGTTTTCTCACGATCCTCCTCAGCCACAGCCACTTGCCAGTAACCACTAGTCAGATCAAGGGTAGAAAAGTAGTTAGCCGTTTTCAGAGCAGCTAATGATTCCTCTATGCGTGGTAACGGGTATGCATCCTTGTGTGTTATGCGGTTCACCTGCCTGTAATCCACACACATTCTCATACTACCATCTTTCTTTTTAACCAGAACTAGAGGGGCTGCCCAGGGGCTACAACTATCCCTTATCACCCCAGCTTTCTTCATATCATGCAACATTTCTTTAGCCTTCTGATAATGAGCTGGAGGTATGGGCCTATACCGCTCTTTGATGGGAGGATGACTGCCTGTAGGGATATGATGTTGTACTCCCTTAATTATCCCAAAATCAAGTGGATTCTTGCTAAACACTTGGGCGTACTCTTGCACCACCCGTAATACCCCTTGCTTCTGGTGAGCGGGAGTGGTGTCCGTCCCAACATGGAGTTGCTGACACCATTCCGCCACCTGAGTTGCTGGGTCATTGTCCTCCGCTATTTGACAGGAGTCTAAGGACTCAGCCGGGAGAATAGAATTATTATCAACAGCATGTAGTTTAGCAATAGTTGCGTAACGGGGTAAGTTTACCTCATCATCTCCCCAATTGAGAAGCCGTACCGGTACTCTTCCATTCACCACTTCTACTACTCCCCTAGCAGTCATAAGTGTAGGTCTATGTTCTGAATGGTGGGGTTCTACTACAGCTTGGTAATTCTGTCCTCTCAGACCTATGGCTGCCCTGCACCAAATGATCATTTCACTCATTGGGGAAATTGTGTCGACCCGCCACCACAATTGTGGATTACCAGGGCAATGGGGTACTCAGAGCCGAGCCCGTAGAAGTCTATGGGGATTTTGTCACAGGTAGCTGTGGCTCGGTCTGTGGCCCTGGCGGTCTGGCGTATGTTGTTGGGGAATATTTACAGGGGATAACTATATACAGTTCGTGACGCCACCTGTAGTGTTCTGGTAATTAGTACCAGCGCTGCTGTAGATCTCTGAGGGGATGGTGAGGCAGCTAGATGTCGGATCCCCTACAGGTGGGACTCTTCCCTCAGGTCGGTAGTTAGGTAGGGATTGTGCAGGCATGCAGTAATAACTCAGTCTCACACAGTCAAAGTCTTTCCATACCTTTACTTGCAGAATGGTAAAGCAGGTCCCAGGGAGGCTGATGGGGTTGATGGAGGATGAGCTTTGAGGCAAACGGTTAAGCAAGTTAGGGGCCTCCTTTAACTCCAATGAAGCTGAGTACGACCAGCATGAAGCGTAGTCCTCTCTATAATTCCAGCTAAGCTTTAGCTGTTCTGCCCGATCAGTGTTGTGGTTGGAGCCTTTTTGTGAGAAAGATGATTTCCTATATTGTCGTGCACTGACTCACGGTCCTCACTTCCCTCTGACCCCAGTTACGTACTGACTATTTGGGCTTATCCGCCGCGACCTAGGGTCCGGTAGATTTCTGGTTATCTTTCACCTTGCTTGAAACAAAGATGATCCTTCGGTCCCCAGTAACCGGTAGATTCGTGCAGGTATTCTCCACCTATAGCACTTCCTTGCTTTCTTCCACTTTTGCCCTTCGACTTGCTCAGTTCTCAGGAGATATTTCAGCCTGTCTCCAGTGGGGCACAGCTTTGACTAGGCTCGGGTACGTTAAAGTACCTATACTAGACTCCACAATTTGAAGCTGAAGATAGAGCAGAGTCCCTAAGACGTCTTGTCTCTCCTAAGTCTGGACACACTCTTTCTCCGACTGACACTCCCTTCCACACCCCTACTGGGCGTGTTCGAAGGTACATGATGACATGAAGAACACTTAACCTTTACCTCTCCACTCATCCTCCTGGTATTGTGTACCAGGGCTACACATTCCCCCATGGTAAACGACAGCACTCCCGGGCTGTGGAATACAAAAGACATTTTGTTTATGCAATAACATTGGAACAATAACATCTTCCCATCCGGGAGGTAAGACTACTTTAAACGTTACAAACTTTATAGAAAAATACAACTAGTATCAAATAACATTCAATAAATAAATTTACAAGATACTTGTGAAGGACCCGCACCAAACCTTCAACGTGGGTCCTGGGTGGGCTGCAGGACATCCAAATGCAGACCTCACTCAGTGCCACACCACACGGGTTTTTGGTTCAGAGGTGAGTCAAGGTTTCATGTGAAACCATTAAAAAGGCACAAAGTGCAACTATTTACAGGATACAGTTTTTGGGCTGGCTCAGTCCTCAGCCTCTGAGTCCATTGTAAACGAAGCTTAATAGGGAAAAACACATTTATATTTATAGACTTTTCACAATATATTTACATCAGTTCGTCATAACTATTGCTGATATCTAATGGGTAATTTCCCTTTTGTGATTCTCTCTGATCTACGTGGTGTAGTTTCAGGTAAATCAATTTGCGATCTGTCTGCACTATGAAACGGTAAACCATAGAACTGCCTTAATCTTTCCATGGATCTGGCAAGCGTACTGATGGCTGGGCGGTGTGAGTCAGCTTCACCAGGGGATCCCATAGTATGGGGCGCTGCTTCCGATGATCCATCTTGAGGTTCTACAGGTTGAGGTGTTGCTGGAAGGGGTAACTCCTGAGCGGGTTCAACTGGCACCACAGGCACAACTGGAGGTAAAACTTCCTCTTGTGGCTTATAAAACTGCAACACTGGAATTATCACAGCATCTCCCAGTCGGGGCCAATCCGCAGGAAAATCTCCCAGATCTGTGTGTATAACCTCTTCCTTTTTCTCTCTTTGATTGAAGACAGGGTTCTTGTCGCAACGTTTCAAGAGTTCCGGACATAGTTTCAAATGGTCTCTAGACACAGTGGTTGTTGTTTTTCCTCCGTCTTTACTGACGACACAAACTTTTCCGTTGTCGTACTTAGAATCTTGTATGACGTAGGGTTCTTGCTCCCACTGATTATCCAGTTTATGCATTTTCCTCTTTCTTTTTAATACTACCTCTCCAGGCATCAAAGGCTTGGCAGGAGCATTTCGGTTGTAAACATCTTCCTGTTTCTCCCGTGCCTTATTGAGACTTTCCTCTACACAGATTTGTACTCTTCTGTATTGCTCTTGCCGATTGACGTCCCAGTTTTCAACAGCGTCGTCTGCCTCCGGTTCTACCACTCCAAGTTCTAGGTCCATTGGTAGTTTTCCAGGCCTTGCTCTCATCAGATAGGCTGGAGTGCAGTTAGTTGAGCTTACAGGTATATGATTATACAAATCAACCAAATCAGGCAGTAAATCCGGCCATCGATTCCTGTCTTCCAACGGTATGGATCTCAACAAGTCCAGGACAATATGGTTCATTTTCTCGCAGAGACCATTGGTTTGAGGGTGATATGGTGTTGTTCTTATTTTCTTGCACCCGTACATATGACAGAATTCCTTGAATAAATCGGCTTCAAAAGCAGGTCCCTGATCGGTTAAGACTTGCTCGGGATACCATGCGGTCTGCAGAAGCTTGCTTGAAAGGTCTTCGCTGCCGTCACTGCAGTCTGGTCTTTCACTGGAACGACTACCAGAAATCTGGAGTAATGGTCCACCATGGTCAAGGCGTATGAGTATCCAGATCTACTTGGCGACAGTTTGACGTGGTCCAGGGCCACAATCTCCAGGGGACGAGTCGTCCGGATAGGTTGCAGGGGTGCCTTCTGACTACCGTAGTCCTTTCTTCTAAGACCACAGGGTCCACAGTTCCGACACCACCTCTCGACGGAGCTGCGCATCCCTACCCAGTAGAACCGGCATCTCAACAGGGTCTCCAGCTTCCTCCAGCCAAAGTGTCCTGCTTGATCGTGGTACGCTTCCAACACCATTGGGACGTCTGTCTTGGGGACCACTATTTGCCAGACCATTTCATGGGTTCTGGGGTTGACGTATCTTCTGCACAACTTCTCACGGTACAGGAACAACCTGCTTCTCTCGTTCCACAGGAGCTTGGCGGGCATAGGTGCATCCTTTTCCAAAGAGGAGCCTTCTTGCTTTAACAACTCCTTGATGTGGCTGACCACTGGATCACTGTCCTGAGTCTCTTTCCAGCTGTGATGGGTAAAGGATTTAATGTTGCACCATTTTGCTTTCTGTGGACTTGATGCTCGTGGACTACCCCATTTCGATGGAACGCGGGTAGCTCAATTTCTTCCAGGTCGTCCGATTCTTCTTCCGTATCAGAGTCGTGCGGCATTCGGGATAACGCATCAGCATTAGCATTCTTTCGACCTGCCCGGTACTTGATAGTAAACTGGTAATTGGACAACCGAGCCATCCATCGCTGCTCCATGGCACCCAGCTTGGCGGTTTCCAGGTGCGTTAACGGGTTGTTGTCTGTAAACGCAGTGAACTTATTGGAGGCCAGATAGTGCTTAAATCTTTCAGTAATGGCCCAGACCAGCGCCAGAAACTCCAGCTTGAAGCTGCTATAATTTTCCGGATTCCTCTCTGTTGGCCTGAGTTTTCTGCTAGCATAAGCGATGACTTTTTCTTGGCCATTCTGCTTCTGACTGAGAACTGCTCCCAGCCCTTCATTACTGGCGTCGGTGTACAACAGGAACGGTTGGCTGTAATCAGGATAGGTTAAGATCTCATCACCTGTAAGGATCTCTTTCATCTTTTGGAATGCTTCAGCCTGTTCTTTACCCCAATTAAAGGGAGGGTTTCTGCTCTTTAAGGATTGTCCTACCAGGAGGTCCTGCAAAGGAGCTGCCTTCTTCGTGTAATCTTTCACGAATCTCCTATAGTAACCCGTTAGTCCCAGGAACTGTCGCACTTCCTTAAGGTTCTTCGGCTCCGGCCACTTCTGGATGGCAGTGACTTTCTCTGGGTCCGGCGCTACTCCTTCCGAACTGACGATGTGCCCCAAGTATTGTACCTTCTGTTTGAGTAGATGGCATTTTGAGGGTTTTAATTTCATCCCGTACCTGGACAGGGACTCAAACACTTCTGCCAGGTGCTTCAGATGGTCCTCATATGTCTTGGAATACACGATAACGTCGTCTAGGTATAGCAGCACGGTTTCAAAATTGAGATGTCCCAGACAGTTTTCCATCACTCTCTGAAATGTTCCTGGGGCACTACTGAGTCCAAACGGCATTCTGTCGAACTCACAGAGCCCCATTGGGGTGGTGAAAGCCGTTTTCTCACGATCCTCCTCAGCCACAGCCACTTGCCAGTAACCACTAGTCAGATCAAGGGTAGAAAAGTAGTTAGCCGTTTTCAGAGCAGCTAATGATTCCTCTATACGTGGTAACGGGTATGCATCCTTGTGTGTTATGCGGTTCACCTGCCTGTAATCCACACACATTCTCATACTACCATCTTTCTTTTTAACCAAAACTAGAGGGGCTGCCCAGGGACTACAACTATCCCTTATCACCCCAGCTTTCTTCATATCATTCAACATTTCTTTAGCTTTCTGATAGTGAGCTGGAGGTATGGGCCTATACCGCTCTTTGATGGGAGGATGACTGCCAGTAGGGATATGATGTTGTACTCCCTTAATGATCCCAAAATCAAGTGGATTTTTGCTAAACACTTGGGCGTACTCTTGCACCACCCGTAATACCCCTTGCTTCTGGTGAGCGGGAGTGGTGTCCGTCCCAACATGGAGTTGCTGACACCATTCCGCCACCTGGGTTGCTGGGTCATTGTCCTCCTCTATTTGACAGGAGTCTAAGGACTCAGCCGGGAGAATAGAATTATTATCAACAGCATGAAGTTTAGCAATGGTTGCATAACGGGGTAAATTTACCTCATCATCTCCCCAATTAAGAAGCCGTACAGGTACTCTTCCATTCACCACTTCTACTACTCCTCTAGCAGTCATAAGTGTAGGTCTATGTTCTGAATGGTGGGGTTCTACTACAGCTTGATAATTCTGTCCTCTCAGACCTATGGCTGCCCTGCACCAAATGATCATTTCACTCATTGGGGGTATCACAATAGGATTCGAGTCAGTGACCCGTACATTACCAATTTCGCCGTCGGTAAGCTTCGCTTGTTGCTGACACACCAGGGCCCGGATCTCTCTTGGATGACTCCTCTCTGCCTTGGTCGGGCAATCTCAGCGAGCTGTTGGAGCAAGAACACTACTTCTTCCAAACAATTACCAATAACATTAGTACCCAATATTATATTTAGACCATTCTCCTCATTTACAGTCTTCACTACCAGAAGTCCCTGGTCTTTCAACTCCTCCCTGCCCACCTTTACATCTACACATTTTGTTCCAAGTACTTCTACAGGAAGACCATTAGAAGCATACACGGTAAAGTCAAGGCTCGGGGGTTTAAGATCGTCCATTGACCAGTACTTGGTATATAGGGCATCAGGTATGAGGGTGACTTGAGACCCAGTGTCTAGCAATGCTGGAACAGCAATCCCATCTAAAATAATGGACAGGTAGGGTCGCCCGCCCACATACCTGCGGTTCCAGTCTAGGGGGCCTGGCGGGTATTCTCCTGGGTGTTGGCCCTTGGACCCAGGTTCTGCCCGTTTAAAGGACACTGTGGAGACAAATGACCTTTTCGGTTGCAGCGAAAACAGACGATCTCTCGACGAGAAGGGTGTTGATCAGAGGTTGCTCCTGGGGGTGGCGTTGTCCTCCTCCGGGGGGGCGACGTCTTCTTTCTTCTCCGGTGCATCCACGGGACGTCTTCTGGGCAGTCCGCTAGCAAGATTTTTCCTTCCTCTTCTTTCCGCAGTTGCAGGGCACTCATAACAGCAGCCAGATTTTTAGTCAGCTGGCGCACCTCTGAGCGCAGACAGTCCAATTCACTAGGAGATGTCACCTGCGCTTTGGCTTCAGCCACTAGCGGGGAACAGGGGGTTACTGCCGGTTCCGGAGTGACTTCACCCTGATGATGTTGGGTGGCCACCTCAGGTTTGCCCAGGGGCCGCAGCCCTTTTATTGCCATGTCCTTTAGGGCATCAAAGGTAGCATCCGGATGATCTAAGGACCACCAATTTACAGTTCTGCGTTCCTCTGGGGATCTCAATCCCTGTATAAACTGTTCTTTCAACATTTTATTCTCATGGAGAGCATTTAAATTGTTAATTTGCTTGAGTGCTTTCAGGGCTCCTTGCAATCGGCAAGCATAGTCCCGGATGCTGTCACCTGGCTGTTGTGAACAGTGATAGAAGGCCATCCGGAGATCCGTTTCTGTGCGGTCTTCAAATATGGCATTTAGTTTAAGGAAAATCGCAGGTACCGACTCCAGATCAACGGTATCCCAAGTCTCCACTTCCCTCTCAGCAGCGCCAGTTAGCTGCCCTATTAGCACAGCAGCTTTTTGTCTCTCAGGCATGGAGTACATTTCTAGGATGCTGCATAACTTCCGCTTGAAGCCTGCTAATGTGCCTGGCCCACCGCTGTATTGGGGAAGCCATTTCGCCCCAGGCATATATGGGAGCGTTAGTGGCATGATCGGGACTACCGGACTGGGTGCAGGGCCTGCGCCCCCATCTGGCGCTACAATACCAGACGGTGCGGGATTGGGGCCTCCGGACGGGGCCGCACTGTCAGCCGGTTGTTGTGACATCTTAGCGCCCCCTTGGTTAAACGGAGCCTACCGGTTTCAGACGCTGCTACTTCACAGGCACCGCAGTGGGAACAGGACCTTCGTCGCAGGCGCTCTGATGTCAGAGCGTTCACTTCCTGTTGCAGGACCTGCCGCTCTATTTTGCGATGCAATTTGCTATGCGGATTGCAATGCAGATTGTGATGCAGTTTGCTATGCGGATTGCGATGCGGTTTGCGATGCAGATTGCTATGCAGTTTGCTATGCGGTTTGCGATGCAGATTGCTATGCAGTTCGCTATGCGGTTTGCGATGCAGATTGCTATGCAGTTTGCGATGCGGTTTGCGATGCGGTTTGCGACGCAGATTGCTATGCAGTTTGGGGTGCAGGTTGGGGGCGTGTCCAAGACTTTGCGCGCTTTTTCAGGTCCGCCCACCTTCTTCTCCAGCGCCTGAGGGCGCGAATATGGCGGCAAAATGGCGGATTTTAGCGCCAAACAATAGCAACAGTCTTTTTCATCAAAACACTCCACAGGCACACAGGGCTCGCAATGCTGCAAGTTTCGTATCCTGTTCGTGACGCCAAAATTGTGTCGACCCGCCACCACAATTGTGGATTACCAGGGCAATGGGGTACTCAGAGCCGAGCCCGTAGAAGTCTATGGGGATTTTGTCACAGGTAGCTGTGGCTCGGTCTGTGGCCCTGGCGGTCTGGCGTATGTTGTTGGGGATATATTTACAGGGGGTTGATTTATATCCTGTTCGTGACGCCAAAATTGTGTCGACCCGCCACCACAATTGTGGATTACCAGGGCAATGGGGTACTCAGAGCCGAGCCCGTAGAAGTCTATGGGGATTTTGTCACAGGTAGCTGTGGCTCGGTCTGTGGCCCTGGCGGTCTGGCGTATGTTGTTGGGGAATATTTACAGGGGATAACTATATACAGTTCGTGACGCCACCTGTAGTGTTCTGGTAATTAGTACCAGCGCTGCTGTAGATCTCTGAGGGGATGGTGAGGCAGCTAGATGTCGGATCCCCTACAGGTGGGACTCTTCCCTCAGGTCGGTAGTTAGGTAGGGATTGTGCAGGCATGCAGTAATAACTCAGTCTCACACAGTCAAAGTCTTTCCATACCTTTACTTGCAGAATGGTAAAGCAGGTCCCAGGGAGGCTGATGGGGTTGATGGAGGATGAGCTTTGAGGCAAACGGTTAAGCAAGTTAGGGGCCTCCTTTAACTCCAATGAAGCTGAGTACGACCAGCATGAAGCGTAGTCCTCTCTATAATTCCAGCTAAGCTTTAGCTGTTCTGCCCGATCAGTGTTGTGGTTGGAGCCTTTTTGTGAGAAAGATGATTTCCTATATTGTCGTGCACTGACTCACGGTCCTCACTTCCCTCTGACCCCAGTTACGTACTGACTATTTGGGCTTATCCGCCGCGACCTAGGGTCCGGTAGATTTCTGGTTATCTTTCACCTTGCTTGAAACAAAGATGATCCTTCGGTCCCCAGTAACCGGTAGATTCGTGCAGGTATTCTCCACCTATAGCACTTCCTTGCTTTCTTCCACTTTTGCCCTTCGACTTGCTCAGTTCTCAGGAGATATTTCAGCCTGTCTCCAGTGGGGCACAGCTTTGACTAGGCTCGGGTACGTTAAAGTACCTATACTAGACTCCACAATTTGAAGCTGAAGATAGAGCAGAGTCCCTAAGACGTCTTGTCTCTCCTAAGTCTGGACACACTCTTTCTCCGACTGACACTCCCTTCCACACCCCTACTGGGCGTGTTCGAAGGTACATGATGACATGAAGAACACTTAACCTTTACCTCTCCACTCATCCTCCTGGTATTGTGTACCAGGGCTACACAGTATCACAATAGGATCCGAGTCAGTGACCCGTACATTACCAATTTCGCCGTCTGTAAGCTTCGCTTGCTGCTGACACACCAGGGCCCGGATCTCTCTTTGGATTACTCCTTTCTGCCTTGGTCGGGCAATCTCAGCGAGCTGTTGGAGCAAGAACACAACTTCTCCCAAACAATTACTGATAATGTTAGTACCCAAAATTATATTTAAACCGTTCTCCTCATTTACAGTCTTTACTACCAGAAGCCCCTGGTCTTTCAACTCCTCTCTGCCCACCTTTACATCTACACATTTTGTCCCAAGTACTTCTACAGGAAGACCATTAGAAGCATACACGGTAAAGTCAGAGCTCGGGGGTTTAAGACTGTCCATTGACCAGTACTTAGTATAGAGGGCATCAGGAATTAGGGTCACCTGGGACCCAGTGTCTAACAATGCCGGAACTGCAATACCATCTAAGATGATAGACAGGTAGGGTCGCCCACCCACATACCTGCGGTTCCAGTCTAGGGGGCCTGACGGGTATTCTCCTGGGTGTTGGCCCTCGGACCCAGGTTCTGCCCGTTTAAAGGACACTGTGGAGACAGATGACCTTTCCGGTTGCATCGGTAACAGATGATCTCTCGACGAGGAGGGTGTTGATCAGAGGTCGCTCCTGGGGTGGCGTTGTCCTCCTCCGGGGGGGCGACGTCTTCTTTCTTCTCCGGTGCATCCACGGGACGTCTTCTGGGCAGTCTGCTAACAATATCTTCCCTTCTTCCTCTTTCCGCAGTTGCAGGGCACTCATTACAGCAGCCAGATTTTTAGTCAGCTGGCGCACCTCTGAGCGCAGACAATCCAATTCACTAGGAGGGGTCACCTGCGCTTTGGCTTCGGCCACTAACGGGGAAAAGGGGTTTACTGCCGGTTCCAGAGTGACTTCAGCCTGATGATGTTGGGTTGCCACCTCAAGTTTGCCCAGGGGCCGCAGCCCTTTTATTGCCATGTCTTTTAGGGCATCAAAGGTAGCATCCGGATGATCTAAGGACCACCAGTTTACAGTTCTGCGTTCCTCTTGGGATCTCAATCCCTGTACAAATTGTTCTTTCAGCATTTTATTCTCATCAATAGCATTTAAATTATTAACCTGCTTAAGAGCTCTCAGGGCTCCTTGTAGTCGGCAAGCGTAGTCCCGGATGCTGTCACCTGGCTGTTGTGAACAGTGATAGAAGGCCATCCGGAGATCCGTTTCCGTGCGGTCTTCAAATATGGCATGCAGCTTAAGGAAGATCGCAGGTACCGACTCCTGATCAACGGTATCCCAAGTCTCCACTTCCCTCTCAGCAGCGCCAGTTAGCTGCCCTATTAGCACAGCAGCTTTTTGTCTCTCAGGCATGGAGTACATTTCTAGGATGCTGCATAACTTCCGCTTGAAGCCTGCTAATGTGCCTGGCTCACCGCTGTACTGGGGAAGCCATTTCGCCCCAGGCATATATGGGAGCGTTAGTGGCATGATCGGGACTACCGGACTGGGTGCAGGGCCTGCGCCCCCATCTGGCGCTACAATACCAGACGGTGCGGGATTGGGGACTCCGGCTGGGGCCGCACTGTCAGCCGGTTGTTGTGACATCTTAGCGCCCCCTTGGTTAAACGGAGCCTACCGGTTTCAGACGCTGCTATTTCACAGGCACCGCAGTGGGAACAGGACCTTCGTCGCAGGCGCTCTGATGTCAGAGCGTTTACTTCCTGTTGCAGGACCTGCCGCTGAGTCAGAGCCAGGGGCGTGTCCAAGACTCTGCGCGCTCTTTCAGGTATGCCCACCTTCTTCTCCAGCGCCTTAGGGCGCGAATCTGGCGGCAAATATGGCGGTATTTGGCGCCAAACAACAGCAACAGTCTTTTTCGCCAAAACACTCCACAGGCACACAGGGCTCGCAATGCTGCAAGTTTCGTATCCTGTTCGTGACGCCAATTTTGTCTCGACCACGCACCACAATTGTGGGTTTCCAGGGCAATGGGGTACTCAGAGCCGAGCCCGTAGAAGTCTATGGGATTGTCACAGGTAGCGGTGGCTCGGTCTGTGGCCCTGGCGGTCAGGCGTATGTTGGGGGGTATATTTACAGGGGATATATATATACAGTTCGTGACGCCACCTGTAGTCTCTGGTAATTTGTACCAGCGCTGCTGTAGATCTCTGAGGGGATGGTGAGGCAGCTAGATGTCGGGTCCCCTACAGGTGGGACTCTTCCCTCAGGTCGATGGTTATGAAGGGGTAGTGCAGGAATGCAATCAAATAACACAGTCTCACACATCAGCGTCTTTCCATACCTTTACTTCAAGTTGTTCAGGCAGGTCCCAGGGAGGCTGATGGGGTTGATGGAGGATGAGCTTTGAGGCAACGGCTAAGCAAGTTAGGGGCCTCCTTTACTTTCAAATGATGATGAGTACAACCAGCATGAAGCGTAGTTCCCTCTATAATCTCCAGCTTTTCCAAAGCTGTGCTGCCCGGTCAGTTTTGTGGTTGGAGCCTTCTTCTGAGAGAGCTGAGTTCCAATTCCTGTCGTGCACTGACTCAAGGTTCTCACTCTCCCTGACCCCAGTTACGTACTGACTCTTCAGGGGCTGCTTTCCGTTACCTAAGGTCCGGTAAGCCTCTGGGTTTCCTACCACCATGCATGAAGCTATGGTGATGCTTCGGTCTCCAGTGACCGGTAACAATGTGCAGGTATTCTATACCTATGGCACTTTTCTGTTCTCTTCCACTATGCCCTTCGATTTGCTCAGACTCTCAACAGATGTCTCAGTCCGTCCTCTAGTGGGGCACAGCTCTGACCAGGCTGAGGTGAACTGGCTCACCTTTACTGGACTCCACTTTCTGAACTGCACAAAGACTGCACTACCTAACTCTTTCGAGTCACTGACTGAACTCCACTCAGACTATTCAGCACTCCCCTCCACACCCCTGCTGGGTGTGTCCGAAGTGTACGTGATATCATGGAGAGCCCTTAACCGTTACCTCTCCACTCATCCTCCTGGTATTGTGTACCAGGGCTACACATTTACATTCACGGACACCTCCCCGCTCCGGATCTTCTCCACCGGGACTGTCACCCCCTGCTCCTCTTCACGCATGCGCACCTCACGTCCTTTCTCAGAGAAAGTCAGATGAGGGTTCACCCGCACTCGCTCTCGCAGGGCCTGTTTTGTCAGTGCATCCCGCAAGCCTATCACTAAAAGGTCTCACAGCATTATGTCTGTAGGACCTATGCCTATGCCGTCTTTCCGGACAATAGCTGTGTGCAACTCTTGCTGTGCATTCATATATTGAGTCACAGTCTCCCCCTCCCTCTGTATGCGACTAAAAACGCGCGTCCTCAGCTCACCAATGTTTGTGGGGTCTCCATGGGTCTCTTCCAAAATCTGAAACACCTTGTTAAAGGTGTCTCACTCTCTGGGGGGCTGTAACATAACTGAGTCTCTGGCTTCTCCGTCCAATACCATAATGGCCACCTCGACCTCTAGTGCAGGGGTCATGGGGTGCATTCTCATCATCCCCTTTATGCGCTCAGTCCAGCTCCATAACATGGTGTTGTTTCCCGTAAATTTTGGTAAATTATTCAACATGGCCCCCAGAGAGATACTGGACCTAGAGCCCACCCCAACTGCTTGGTCTGCCACCTCCGTGCTGTTAGACTGCATCCTGCCGACTACGATAAGTGCAAGGTAACAAGCAGGAACGCGGGATGCAGTGACGAGCAGGAGGTAGTGCAAGAGTTAACGGGCTCCTTTTTATAAAGAATATTATAACAGGTCCATCTCCCTAAACACTAAACCGCTTAGAATTATCACCACAAAGTTCTATCTTTGTCTCATCAGACCAGAGAATCTTATGTCTCATAATCTGGGAGTCCTTCATGTGTTTTTTTAGCAAACTCTATGCGGGCTTTCATATGTCTTGCACTGAGGAGAGACTTCCGTCAGGCCACTCTGCCATAAATGCCTGACTGGTGGCTGGCTGCAGTGATAGTTGACTTTGTGGAACTTTCTCCCATCTCCCTACTGCATCTGTAGAGCTCAGCCACAGTGATATTGGGGTTCTTCTTTACCTCTCTCACCAAGGCTCTTCTCCGACAATTTCTCAGATTGGCTGGATGACCAGATCTAGGAAGACTTCTGATGGTCCCAAACTTCTTCCATTTAAGGATTATGGAGGCCACTGTGCTCTTAGCAACCTTGAGTACTGCAGAAATTCTTTTGTAACCTTGGTTAGATGTGTGCCTTGTCGCAGTTCTGTCTCTGAGCTCCTTGGCCAATACCTTTGATTTCATGATTCTCATTTGGTCTGACATGCACTGTGAGCTGTGAGATCTTATATAGACAGGTGTGTGCCTTTCCAAATCAAGTCCTCTCAGTTTAATTAAACACAGCTGGACTCCAATGAAGGAGTAGAACCATCTCAAGGAGGATCACAAGCAAATGGACAGCATGTGACGTAAATATGAGTGTCTAAGCAAAGGGTCTGAATACTTATGATCATGTGATATTTCAGTTTTTCTTTTTTAATAAATTTGCAAAAATTTCTACATTTCAGTTTTTTTTTATCAGTCAAGATAGGGTGCAGAGTGTACATTAATGAGTAAAAAAATGAACTTTTTTGCATTTACCAAATGGCTGCCATGAAACAAAGAGTGAAAAATTTAAAGGGGTCTGAATACTTTCTGAACCCACTGTATACACCAGGATGGAGAATATATATACCAGGATGGGGAATATATATACCAGATTAGGGGACTTATGTACCAGGATGGGGGACATATACCAGGATGGGCGATATATATACCAGGATAGGGGACTTATGTACCAGGATGGGGGACATACATACCAGGATGGGGAATATATATATATATACATATATATATATATATATACCAGAATGAGGGATATATATATCAGGATGGAATAAATATATACCAGGATAGGGGACATATATACCAGGATAGGGGATATACACTGTGTTCCAAATTATTATGCAAAAATTGTTTAGGAGTGATAAGGTAAGAATTTTTTTGTTTGTCAGTTACAGTCATTGATGGTGATGTGTGTCAGGGCTCTTTATATCACTGTAAGCAATTGCAGACACCTGTGCTAATTAGTTTGGCAATTGTGTCCGATGAAAGGCAAGACTACTTAAGAAGGCTGTCCCACATTATTAAGCAGCCTACATTTTCTTCCAAAATGGAAAGAAAAAGGATGTGTCGGCTGCTGAGAAGCAACAAATTGTGGAGTGTTTAGGTCAAGGCATGACTACAATCAACATTGCCAAGACACTTCATCGTGATCATCGCACAATCAAGAAGTATGTAGCTGATTCACAGTACACACGTGTGCGTGCTCATAAGGGAAAATTGAGGACTCTTTCCTAAAGGCAATTAGGTCAGGTTAAAAGAGCAGCGGAAAAAAAGCCTTGTCATAGCAGCAGACAAGTTCTTGAAGCTGCTGGTGCCTCCAACGTCCCCGAACAACAAGATGCAGGGTCCTTCAGAGGTTTGCAGCTGTGCGTAAGCCATCCTGTCGACCTCCTCTATCCACTGCACACAAGCAGAAACGGCTCCAGTGGGCCAAACAATACATGAAGACTGACTTCAATACTGTTTTGTTCACCGATGAGTGCCGTGCAACGCTCGATGGTCCAGATGGATGGAGTGGAGGATGGCTGGTTGATGGACACCCCATGCAAACACGGCTACGGCGCCAATAAGGAGGAGGTGGAGTAATGTTTTGGGCTGGAATCATGGGGAGAGAGATTGTCGGCCCCTTTAGGATCCCTGAAGGGGTAAAGATGAACTCCATAGTGTATGTTGAGTTTCTCAAACAGCACTTCCTGCCATGGTTCAAGAAGAAGAACCGTGCATTCCGCAGCAAGATCATTTTCATGCATGATAATGCACCGTCTCATGCTGCACATAACACATCTGCATCTCTGGCTGCTCGGGGCATAAAAGGGGACAAACTTATGGTGTGGCCCCCATGCTCCCGTGACCTCAACCCCATTGAGAACCTCTGGAGCATCATCAAAAGGAGTGTCTATGATGGCGGGAGGCAGTTCACATCTAAGAAACAGCTCTGGGAGGGTATTCTGTCCTCATGCAAAACAATTGAAGCAGAAACCATCCAAAACCTGACAAATTCAATGGCCGAGAGAGTTCAGAAGCTCCTTTCCAACAAGGGGTCCTATGTGCAAATGTAACATCACCTAGAATAAAGTTTTGAGTTGAAAACTGTTTGATTTCAGTTTTTAATAACCTGCTAATGCTTATAGTTTCAAAAATGACCATTTTTTGTTCTTTATTAAAATGAAAAGGTTGAAAACTCTGCTGTGCATAATAATTTGGAACATGCATTTTGAGTGCAGTTTGGGTGTTTTATTTTTAAAAAATTTACTGTTATCATAGGCAGTTTGTACAAAAACCTTTCAATTGTACTCTAATAGTTATTTGACTGGAAAATTACAATGACTGAAATTCATATAGGTAATTCGGGAAAATCTGAGAAAATATTATTTGCATAATAATTTGGAACACAGTGTATATACCAGAATGGGGGATTTATATACCAGGATGGAGTATATACATACCAGGATAGGGGACATATATACCAAGATGGGGGATATATATACCAGGAAGGAGCCCAAGATGGTTGACATTACCACATAATTTGGGATGAGGTGCAACTTATATGTACTTATATGATTTAGTATACTACAAGGGTCTATACATCTGGGGAACATTTGGGGGCAGTTTTCAAATCTTGCACTGGGGCCCATTGTACTCTAGTTACGCCCCAGGTGCTGGTTTTTATTAGTATCGTCTCTCCTTGCAGAGATCAACATGCTAAGCATGCCGAGATGAGGAGACTTAAGCCGCAATGCTCCTCTGGGAAATATGCTAATTAGTCTCTTCCTCTTTGAAGAGACAATTTGCATAATTGGTTTTTATTAGTAAACACAAAAAAAGTATTCTGAATTACACCAAATGACGTTTATTGTGAACTTTTAGCATCATAAAGGTCTTGATATTGTAAAATGTAATATAGTAATGGTCGCGTAGGTATAATACAATTACTGCTCTGATCTTACATGATGATGTCTGGCCACATACTTCTTGTGACTGTGTAGGAGCTTTATAAAGCTAAATGCAACAGCATTTTGGTGCAATTTACTGCAGAAAAACAGTATTATAGGAATGAAATGTACTAAACATTTTGGCTTCAATTTCTGGCACAAAGTAAAGGGCCCGTCTCACATAGCGATATCGCTACCGAGATCGCTGCTGAGTCACTAGTTTTGTGACGCAGCAGCGATCTCCCCATCGATATCGCTGTGTGTGACATTCAGCGACGATCAGCCCCCCTGCTGTGAATCGCTGATCGTCGCTGAAATGTCAGGACCTTTTTTTGATCGCTGGTTTCCCGCTGACAGGCACGCATCGCTGCGTGTGACAGGCGGGAGACCAACGATCCGCTGGTAACCAAGGTACACAGTGGGTTTCCAGGCGCGGGGCTGTGCCTAGAAACCCGCTGTGTACCTTGGATACCAGCGCCCTGATGCAGGGAGCTGGTATCCAAGGTACACAGCGGGTTTCCAGGCACCGCGCAGCGCTTGGAAACCCGACGTGTACCTTGGTTACCAGCGCCCTGCATCAGTGCGCTGGTATCCAACGTACACTGCGGGTAACTAAGCGATGTTACTCGCAGTGTCGCTGTCCCAGATCGCTGCCTGTTTGACAGCTCAGCAGCGATCATATAGCGATACACCAGCGATCCTGACAAGTGCATATCGTTGTCGGGATCGCTGGTGTATCACTATGTGAGACCCAGCCTTTACCCGCAGTGTCGCTGTCCTGATCGCTGCCTGTTTGGCAGCTCAGCAGCGATCATGTAGCGATACACCAGCGATCCTGACAAGTGCATATCGTTGTCGGGATCGCTGGTGTATCGTTATGTGAGACCCTAAAGGCTATGCCACACTAAACAACATCGCTAACAGGATCGCTAAAAAACGTCACTATTTAGCGATCCCGTTAGCGATGTTGTTCAGTGCGGCAGCTGCCAGCGACGAGCTTCCTGCTGTGATCTCGCTCGTCGCTGGAATCGTTCCGGACCCTATTTTCTCGTCGGCGCTCCCGCTGGGTAAGTATATATCGCTAGTGTGGCACCTTTTCTTAGCGATTTAGCGGTACTTTTGTACCGCTAAAGTCGTTAAGGAGATCGCTAACCGCGATAGCGTCCTTAACGACATCGCTAAGTTAGGTAGCTACTAGCGATATAGAAACAATCCCGCTAGCGATCTCATTAGTATGCGACGCTAACGAGATCGCTAGCGGGATTGTGTAGTGTGGCAGTACATTAAGACAACTAAAATGCATTGTAAACTAAGACATGAGATTGTAAAAAAGTACCGCACTTATCAAACAGCGTGATATTACACAGTATCCACACACTTGCAAACATTGGGATTTGGACATTTTAAACCCTCCTTCCACAGCCGCAAAATGGCGCAATCTGATTCTTATCTTTTCTAATCTGAAGGAACTTCTTTAAACATTCCTGTCTGATGTCCATATGCCACGAGTAGGATAAATCTATTTATAATTGCAGAATACCATGGTCTACTGCTAAGTGCCTTATTAGTTGAGAGGACAAATGTGGCAATAATACACTAATAATGACATTAAACAATCGCAAAGAAATATAAATATACTGTATGTATATATTGTAATGTGTATAGGAAACACAAAGAAGATAAAAAAAATGTAATCCTTAACTCCCCAGGAAGGCGGCTGCATCTAGAAAAGTTGTATCAAGAAGTCATCCAGTGATTATTTCTGAGCTGCTGAGCACAGACAGAGGGGCTGTTATCTCAGCACCAGGACAAGGGCTCAGAAGACATCTAGATAAAGAAGTCTCCTCCATGTTATCTGTCCTGCAGAATTCCTACTAGATTATATATACGATGGCAGAGGACAATATGGCACAAGAAGCTAAAGGGTATGCCACACTGAACAATATCGCTAACGGGATCGCTAAAAAACGTCACTATTTAGTTGAAATAAAAAAATTATAAATGTTAGTCGCCGACATTAAAAATAGACAAATATATACAGTCATATTCAAAAGTGTTTGCACCTTTGAAATTGTTCCAGAAAATGAAGTATTTCTCCCAGAAAATTATTGCAATTACATATGTTTTGTTATGTATGGTTTATTACCTTTGTGAGTATTGCAACAATGCAAAACAAAAATAAATGGAGAAAAAAAGGTAAATTGGACATAATTTCAGACAAAACTCCAAAAATGGGCTGGACAAAATTGTTGCCACCTTTCCAAAAATGTGAGTCAAGAATTCTGTTTCAAGCATGTGAAGCTTATTCAAACTCATCTGTGGCAAGTAACAGGTGTGGGCAATATGAAATTCACACCTGAAACCCAGATATAAAAGGAAGAAGTTGTCTCAGTCTTTGCATTGTGTGACTGTGTGTGCCACACTGAGCATGGAGAGCAGAAAGAGGAGAAGAGAACTGTCCAAGAACTCATGAACCAAAATTGTTGAAAAATATCAACAACCTCAAGGTTACAAGTCCGTGTCCTGCGATCTTAATTGTCCTTTGTTCATGGTGGCAAAATAATCAAGAAGTTTACAACCCATGGCACTGTAACAAATCTCCCTGGACATGAACAGCATAAAAGATTGATGGAAGGTTGCAATGCAGGATATTCTGGATGGTGGATAAGCAGCCCCAGTCAAGTTCCAATGAAAGTCAAGTTGACCTGCGGGCACAGGGTGCATCATTGTCAGGGCAAACTATCTATTGACATTTGAATGAAATGAAACGCTATGGCAGGAGACCTAGGAAGACCCCACTGTTGACACAGAGACATAAAAAAGCTAGACTGCAATTTGCCCAAATGTTCGTGAGTAAGCCAAAATCCTTCTGGGAAAGTATCTTGTGGACAGATGAGACCAGGATAGAGCTTTTTTGGTAAAGCGCATCTTTCTACTATTTACTGAATGAGGCCTATAAAGTAAAGAACACAGTACCTAAAGTCAAATATGGTGGAGGTTCAAAGATGTTTTGGGGTTGTTTTGCTGCCTGTGGCACTGGGTATGTTGACTGTGTGCAAGGCGTCATGAAATCTTAAGATTATCCAAGAATTTTGGGTCACAATGTGGTGCCCAGTATCAGAAAGCTGGGTTTGCGTCTTAGGTCATGGGTCTTCGGGCAGGACAATGACCCCAAACATACTTCAAAGAGCACCCAGAAATGGATGAAAACAAAGCGCTGAAGAGTTCTGAAGTGGCGAGCAAAAAGTCCGGATCTAAATCCTATTGAACACATGTGGAGAGATCTTAAAATTGCTGTTGGGAGAAGGTGCCTTCAAATATGAGAGACCTGGAGCAGTTTGCAAAATAAGAGTGCTCCAAAACTCCAGGAGAGAGGTGTAAGAAGCTTGTTGGTGGTTATTGGAAGCGATTGATTGCAGTTATTTATTTCAAAGGGTGTGCAACCAAATATTTAGTTGAGGGTGCCAACAATTTTGTCCAACCCATTTTGGGGGTTTTGTGTGAAATTATGTCCAATTTAACTGTTCTTCTCTGTTTTTGTTGTGTTGTTCCAATCTACGCAAAGGAAATAAACATGTGTATATCAAAATGTGTGTAATTGCAATAATTTTGAGAAGAAATACTTACTGTCTGGAACAATTTAAAGGGTGCCAACACTTTCGGCCATGAATGTATATTTAAATATACATATTTGGTATTGCTACTTCTATAAAAGTCTGATCTATCAAAATGTAAAATTAATGAACCCAATCGGTAAACGCTGTATTGAGGAAAAAAATAAATAACGCCAGAATTGCATATTTTTGGCTGTCGCAACACCTAAAAAGAATTCAATAATAGGCATTGTACCTAACCTAAACATTAGCTCAATTAAAACATCGGGCACAAAAAACAAGCTCTCACACAGCCACACTGGCCGAAAATTGAAAACATTCCGGGCTCAGAAATGGCGAAACATTTTGCTTTTTTTTTATGAATTTCCAATTTTTTTTCACCACTTAAATGAAATGAACTTTTCATGTTTGGTATCACGTAATTGTACTGACCTGGAAAATCACACTGCCAGGTCATTTTTACCATATAATGAATGTTTTAAAACCAAAATCGGACCGTACGGCGTCCAATTTTTTTTTCTTGCATCCATCCGATTTCAGAGTTAAATCTGAGCATGCTGCAATTTTTTCAGATTCTGTCAGTAAAAAAAAATCGGTCATCGACACTGCCCCATTGAATAACATGGTTCAGTGTACTGTCTACTAAAAAATCAGATAGCACTTGTCCGATTTTTGATGTTGCATATTTTCTGCACCTAATAAGTAAATTAGGTCACTTGCATTTTTTACATTATTTTATTAAAATTATTAATAAAGATTACATGCATTTTTTATGAAATTCACTAAAAGCGCATGTGCGGTTTTTACTCGTGGATTTTCCGCATCTAATGCAATTCTATGGGAAAATCCTTACATAAAACTAAGCGTAACTGTAAGGGTGTGACAGAGACTGTTGTGCACCTGCCCTTGAAGACAACAATTGTAAAATGTGTACTGTGACATGTGGTTTCATTGTGGTTTATGGTGTAATGTAAAATGTGAAATGCATAGAATGTTATAAGTACTGATGCTGCTGTGTGGGTACTGTATTGGTAATGCCTAAGGTAACTGTACATTCAGCTTAGGTTTAGGGAAAGAATAGGATATAAGTTAGTATATAGGTAGTGATAGGACCCAGGACCCAGACAGATAGATTAATATAGGCAGTGCTGGGCCTATTAGTGTGTTAGTATAAGTATTGTTAGTATAGTGTTAATATAGGAAAGTAATGCAAGCTGTGTTCTAGAATGTAGGTGAAAGGTTAGATAGTCCCAGCAACAGACTGCAACAGACTGCAGGAAAAGATACAGTTAAATGTTTGGGACCGGCCCAACATGGGAGAGGAATAGGTCAAACAAAAAGGGGAATCGTTTCCTGGTTAATTCTGACTGAGTTAATAAGAGGTTCGTCTGAAGTTCAGGTTCAGGCTGCAGTGGGCTGGAGGCACAAGGAGTACATATCATACTGGCAGCATGACGTTGCACCAAATTTCTGCGGCCCTTGCTGTAATGTCTGGGGCCTACGGCCTGAACTAGGCACTGATGAGTGTGCCTTAATCCCTTCCATACAGAGGAAGTCGGACGGGGAACCACATGATGGAAATGTAGCGGATCTTGGGACTGCTGTTGGGCCGGATGGGAAATTCCTGGGGCTGACAGGAGGAGCAAGCGTAGGGACAGTCCGCGCTGAACGTAACCAGTTGCTTGAAATGTACTGTATTGGTGAAACTGGAACCGGAGGGAGGGTGCTGTGTCCGACACTGCGTGTTAAAGACTGATGTATCTGAACTGTCCAGTAATGTTAAACTTGTTATGATGAAGCCAGTGTCCCCTGATGTTTGTGCGGCTGGTCGTGGAACTGAAGATGTGGATGTAGCTGAGGCCTCCGGCCTGAAGTGAGTACACTACATTGCGCACAGCACAACACCGATGGACTGTGACACTGGGTATTTGTGGGTGTCAGGGTGTGGAGAAGGAGCAGCTCATCTATGGCTGCCACCCTGGGCACCTTACATACCCACAAAACGTGAACACACCCCAATGTCACATCACCGTCATTTGAGGTTTATGATATGTTTTTATGTGGTAAATTTTGTTGTAGAAATTTCTGCAACTAAGGCCGGCGTCACACTGCCGAGTTTGATGCGAGATAGTCGCACGACTTTCTCGCATCAACACCCGGCACGGCCGCCCGCTCTCGGACCCGAGTGTGTGGCTGCATGTATTTCTATGCAGCCGCACACTCGGGTCCGAGAGCGGGCGGCCGTGCCGGGTGTTGATGCGAGAAAGTCATGCGACTAACTCTCATCAAACTCGGCAGTGTGATGCTGGCCTAAGGCCTCATTCAGACACCAGTGATCTTTCTGGTACATAAAAACTGACCATTTTTTTATCCATGTGTTGAATGAGATTTTCATCAGTGTTGGGTCCGAGCGTCAGTTTTTACCATCAGGGTTTCATCAGTGATTTTCTTGTAGCGTTTGCATATCTGCACAGAAATCCGCAGAGTGTAATGTAATCAAAAAATCACATTGCACTCGCACCCATGTTATTCAGTGAGGCAGTGTTCATGTGTGTGTTTTTCCTCAGCTGTAATTGGTCTACCGAAAAAAATTGCAGCCTGCTTCAAGTGGTCACGTAAAACGGCCCGAGACTCGCCAAAGCAGGTCAATAAGTGCGAGAAAAAAATCTAAAAAAAAATATATATAAAACTATAGATAGATGACAGAAAGATATTAGATAGATAAAAATGAAGCAGCACAACATGCAAAACATTTAAAAATAAACTCACGGTGCAAGCCTCCTTGACAATCTCATAATCCGTCAGAATATATAAAAATAAGAAGAGGCAGCACTCCATTATTAGGCAAAAAGTGTGAACTTTATTAACCAGTGGCGTAACTAAAGTCTGATGGGCCCTGATGCAAGATTTGGACCAGGCCCCCTCCATCTTGTGTGTGTGTGTATATTTATATATATATATATATACGCAGTGGGTTCGGAAAGTATTCAGACCCCTTTAAATTTTTCACTCTTTGTTTCATTGCAGCCATTTGGTAAATGCAAAAAAGTTCATTTTTTTTCTCATTAATGTACACTCTCTACACCCCATCTTGACTGATAAAAATCAGAAATGTAGAAATTTTTGCAAATTTATTAAAAAAGAAAAACTTCATCCGAGTCCCGCACTTTCCCTCTGCAACTCCGCTCTCCAGCCGCCAGTGGCCTGGGCTATGTGGAGTGAGTGTGGCTTGATACATACACATACACACACACACATACATACACTCAGCTTTATATATATTGATAGGATAGATATCCAGCAGATATTATATCACAAGCCCCCTACATATTCTAAACTTGCACCCTTTACTGCCTTTAATGTGGAAATAAAGGGTGTTTAGCCTGTTTTTTAGATAACTTAACCAGCCAAGGTAAAGCAGATAGCTGAAGTCACCACTCATCATAATTGCCGGGTGTCGCGGAGCACAGCGGGAGCCAGGAGTGGCTGCTGCTAAAAGTCTATGAAGCTGCAGAAAGAGGCTCCACAGCCTTTAATAGTCAGAATCGAGGAATGTTGTGGAAAAATATCTCCATCTTATGCATTCTGTGAGTCTGTGGAAATCAGATGCCCTCAGATGTCAGTCCGATGGTTTCCACAGACTTGTTGACTATCTGATCAAACTCTGGCATGCAGCGTTTTTTTTCCCTCCGGACTGGCTCTGTCCAAGGAAAAAATTGGACATGCGCACGGCCCCATAGCATAACATTGGTCCAGGTGCGATCCGATGTTTTATCGTGTTGCACTTGGACCGAAAATATGCTCGTCTGCACCTGCCCTTACAGTCAGAATAATCTGTATAAGTTTTAAAAAAAATCCCGAAAGCCATAAAAAAAAAATTTACAGGGCAAAAAAGTGCTAGATTTTGTACTGAAATTTCTGGACCGTTGGCAACCCTGACTAGTACCCTGTGAATTTACAACTACCAGCCGCCACCGTGGGCGCCCCTTCTCACTAGCAGGTCCCCAGAACAATGTGACTATATCAAAACATATATTGTGTCACAACGTCATGATATTACGGGGCATATAAGTCAGAAGAGGGCCCCGGATGCCAGGGGTAGTAGGAAGTTTTCAATGTTCTGGTGCGGTTGCTATGGATTACAGACATGGCTGCTGGACCAGGGTCCTGCAAATTGATTAGCTTGACTCTTTATACTAACTGTATAATAAAAATAATAATAATATAGTAATAACAACAGTATATACTGTAAATAATAATAATAATATAGTAATAACAACAGTATATACTGTAAATAATAATAATAATGGTAATAATAATAATAGTAATAATAATAGTAATAATAACTATACTAATACAAATAATAATATTAAATAATATATAACAATAATAGTAATAATAATAATAATAACTATACTCGTATAACAATAGAATAGTAATAATATATGCATAGCAATGCAATAAAATAAATAAAAATAACATTATATGGTAACTGTATAATTCTTGTAGGATATGAATAATAATCACCATAATAAAATTATTATTGCTATTGTATTATTATATTGGTAGCATTTTCTATCATTTTTATACTTCTTACTTACCCTTGGGGAGGATGCAGAGAGACGCCAGCAGCCACAAACTGGGAAACCCCATTATGTCCTGTAATAACAGACTAAACTCTGTCTCTGGACCTGAGTTCTGTGGGATATTAAATCCTGGGGGTGCAGAGAGTCCGGGCTTTTCAGTGTCAGGGTGGAGCGCCCATTCCTGTAAGGGAAGGAGGTCTGCACAATGATGGGAAATCAGGCCTCGGCATGAGGAAAAGAAAAAACTTAGGAGTTTTCTTTTGTTAGACGGCAGCAGCCAGAGGTTGAGGGAAGAATGTTAATCAGGAAGACTGACCTCAGGATCCATTATCCCTCCCATCCATTCCCGTATCATCATCAGAATTCTCTTGACTGACCTCAGGATCCATTATTCCTCCCATCCATTCCCGTATCATCATCAGAATTCTCTTATGTGTAGATTTATCAAAATGTTTTCTGGCAAAGATGTTCATGTGTCCTCGGTTGTCACTTGTGGCCAAAAGTTTAGAGACTGACACAAATTTGGGTTTTCGTAAAGTTTTCTTCTTCACTATTCTCAGATCTTTTAGTCAGATGGTTCTATGGTTACCAACATACATGCCAGGTTTCTATTGTTCTTGAAGGACAATGATCAGCATTTCTGCAAAGACTCAACATTTCCAGTGTTGACCCTTATTTTACAAGACTTCTGCCCTTCACCATGGTGGCTGGATATCAGCTTCTGGACCAAATCCTGACTGATGACCGCCCATTCCTGTCTAATCAGTGCTTGGAGTTTAACACAATTTTGGTATTTTTATCCTGGTTTTTGAGAATTGACCACAGGTTCTCAAGGGGATTGAGACCTGGGGAGCTTCCTGGCCAGAGACCCAAAACTTCAATGTTTTCTTCACCGAGTCACTTAGTAATCACTTTTCCTTTGTGACGTGGTCTCTATCATGCTTGGAAAACCATTGTTCATCACTGAATTGTTCTTAGATTGGCTGCTCTTGAGTTTGCCATTACTGTATATAAAATGGAGCTCTGCAGATCCCCATTCTTGAGATCGCTACTGGGACCCAGCAGGCGGATCCCCAGCAATCAATATCCCATCTATGGGATATCTAAAGGGTATAACATATCCTTGGTACTACTCCTTTTAGTCCTACCCTAATTTTTAAGTGGCAACTTTACCAAATATGTGGAATTTATAATAATGCATCAAGGTTGTAAGCTAGCAGCTGACATCAGTCACACTTATAGATAAAGGTGTTTTGGGAGATTCATCACTGGAGACTGCCATATACCAACGTTTTAACTTTTCTGCCACCATACAGCTGTTTTTAATTCATTTAGGAGGCGGTGTCAGGACTGGATCTGTAACGTGGCGCGGGGTGGTAGTGAGTCGCACGTACGGTACCAGGGCTTATGGGGTACTCGGCACCGAGCCCGTTGAAGTCTATGGGGAATGTCACAAGTAGCACAGCTCGGTCCGTTGCCCTGGGCGCTCATTCAAAGGGGGATATTTACAGGGGATTGTAGTAATAGTTTGTGACGCCACCTGTGGTTTCTGATCAGGATGACCAGCGCTGCAGGGTAAATCCTTAGAGGGGTTGTTACTGGGCAGCAAGATGTTAAGTCTTCCACAGGTAAGACTAGTCCCTCTAAGTATATGGCAGTGCAGGATGCAGGGAATAAGTCAGACACACACAAGTCAGTCTCTTTCCATACCTTTACTGGTGGTATTTGCAGGTATGTCCCGGGAAGCTGCTCAGGTGGAGGATGCACATCCAGGTAATCACCGAGTAGGTTTAAGGCCTCCTTTCTCTTTATGTGTGAGTTTCCAACCTGCATAAAGCTAAGTTCAACTCTATGTGTAACAGCTATGCCCGGCCGACATTGTGGTGGAGTCTTCTTTTGGCAAGAACTAAGCCTTTATATGCAGCGTCCCGCTAGACTCCTGTTCTCCCTGACCCCGGTTACGTATCAGCACAATAGGGCCCCTCTGCGACTTGAAGTCCAGCAGGGTCACCGGTTTTCTCCTACTAGCCGTGAAGAAACTAGCAAGGCTTCGGACCCGGTGTCCGGTTAAGCAGAGTGGAGGCAGCAAATGTTGCTATAACGCCTCGGTCACTCTCTCCTTTGGTCACCACTCGCCCGTCGCCCTACTCACACCCTTAACATAAGCACGGGTAACAGTAGGTGTAGTCGTCAGCTTCCTTACTTCCACAGCTCACTGACCATTTCTCAGTTGACTCGTTGTTATAATAACTGTTGTAACGGGTCTGGGAGGCGGAACCTCTGAGCTACTATACAAGGGGGCGGTCCTTGTAAGGGAGCGGGTGGCGACCAGGGTAGACGGGCAGGCAGTCACAGCAGGTAACCGGGGAAGCCTCTGGATGAGCGGGCAGGAGATCACGGCAAGTGACCGGGGCAGTCTCTGGATGAGGTAGGTACGACCTGCGATGGCTGAACCTCCCGGTAGGCTAGCAGGCAGATAGCAGATGAGCGCTCCCAGGTGAGCGGGCGAGAGTCTCTGGAATAGCAGGCGGTCACGGCACGTGACGGCAGAACCTCCAGGTAGGCTAGCAGGCAGGTAACAGATGAGCGCTCCCAGGTGAGCGGGCGAGAGTCTCTGGAATAGCAGGCGGTCACGGCACGTGACGGCAGAACCTCCAGGTAGGCTAGCAGGCAGGTAACAGATGAGCGCTCCCAGGTGAGCGGGCGAGAGTCTCTGGAATAGCAGGCGGTCACGGCACGTGACGGCAGAACCTCCAGGTAGGCTAGCAGGCAGGTAACAGGTGAGCGCTCCCAGGTGAGCGGGCTGTCAGGCAGGAACAGATAGCACACTGGCAGGAAACTGGCAAGTAACTGGCAATGGAACCTGAGGGCTGAAGCAGAGTAGTGAACAGTGCAACAACATTGCTCGGGCACCTCCATTTTGGAGGAAGTGCCTTATATAAGGTGAAGTCCTCCGGCCATTGGCTGGGGACTCCTCTAGGACGGCGCGCGCGTCCCCTTTAAGAGGGGGGGTAGCGGCGCGCGCGCCCTAAGCACAGTGGCCGGGAAGGAGCGCGCGCTGCCAGCAGAGCGGGAGGAGGACGCCGGACTCGGAGCAGAGGGGTGAGGGGAACAGCGTCCCTGCCTGGCAGAGGGCAGGGACGCCGGCGCTATAGTACCCTCCCCTTTAGGCCCCCCCTTTTTTAGGCCAGAGAGAAATTTAGCTAGGATGAGAGGGGCATGGATGTTCTCCCGAGGCTCCCACGTTCTCTCCTCAGGACCAAACCCCTTCCAATCCACCAAAAAATAGGTCTTCCCTCTTACCCTTTTTGTGGCCAGAATATTCTCTACCTCAAATTCGTTTTCAGCTGAAACCGGAGCAGGAGGCGTACCTGTGGACTTGGAAAAAGAGTTAAGTACCACCGGTTTGAGGAGAGATACATGGAAGGAGTTAGGGATCCGCAAGTTGGCCGGGAGTTTCAATTTATAGGCCACCGGTTGATCTGACTGATGACCTCCAGAGGACCGATGAACCGAGGCCCTAACTTATAGGAAGGAATCTTGAGCCGGACATACTTGGACGAGAGCCAGACTTTATCCCCCAGACGGAATTGAGGAGAATCCAGACGTTTTTTGTCAGCATGTCTTTTCATACGCTCGGATGACAGAAGAAGTGCGGATCGGGTACTCTCCCATATGGAGGAAAATTTGTTAACAAGAGATTCCGCAGCCGGATTGTCCACTGAGGTGGAGACGGGAAATGGGATCCGAGGATGCTGACCGAAGACTACAAAAAACGGGGATTCGGAGGAAGATTCGCTCTCGTGATTGTTGTAAGAAAATTCGGCCCATGGCAGGAGATCCACCCAGTCAGAATGGTGGACATTAACGAAGTGCCGGAGGTAACTGGTCAGAATCTGATTGATCCGCTCCACTTGACCATTGGACTGTGGGTGGTAAGCGGAGGAGAAGTCCAGGGTGACGTCTAACAATTTACAAGTGGCTCTCCAGAAACGTGAGGTGAACTGTACCCCTCGATCCGACACGATGTGACGGGCAGACCATGAAGACGGAAGATGTGGCGGATAAAGTCTTTAGCCAGCTCGGGTGCAGACGGGAGGCCTGGCAGAGGAATAAAGTGAGCCATCTTGGAAAAGCGGTCCGCGACCACCCAAATGACCGTACAACCAGCAGAGACGGGGAAGTCAGTTATGAAGTCCATGGCTATATGCTGCCAGGGGGCAGCGGGTACAGGAAGCGGAAGAAGGCGACCGGCAGGCAGGTGTCTCGGAACTTTGTTGCGGCCACAGGAGGCACAGGCAGCCACAAAGTCTATTACGTCCTTGTGCAGGGTAGGCCACCAGTAATGCCGGGAAATAAGCTGGAGGGTCTTTCTCTGACCGGCGTGGCCAGCCAGTTTAGACGAATGACCCCAGTGTAGGATCCTCTCCCGATCGGGTACCGATACGAACGTCTTACCGGGAGGGAGACGGTTTAGGCTCACGGGAGCCACCTGCATGACTCTGGCGGGATCGATGATATGTTTAGGTTCTTCCTCGAGATCCGACACCAGGAAGGATCGAGACAAGGCGTCCGCCTTGATGTTCTTGTCAGCCGGGCGAAAATGTAGAATAAAATCAAAGCGAGCAAAAAACAAGGACCACCGGGCTTGGCGCGGGTTAAGTCTCTGGGCATGCTGGAGGTAAGCCAAGTTTTTTGTGGTCAGTGTAAATAATTACCGGATGAAGAGCCCCCTCGAGTAGGTAACGCCACTCCTCCAATGCCAGCTTGATGGCCAATAACTCTCGGTCTCCTATGGAATAATTGCGCTCAGAAGAGGAGAAGAGTTTGGAGAAGAAGCCGCAAGTTACCATCCTCCCGGACGATGATTTCTGAGTAAGTACCGCTCCGGCTCCAGAGGAGGAAGCGCAACCTCCAGGAAGAACTGCTTGTTGCCGTCCGGGCGATGCAGCACCGAGGCGGAAGAGAAAGCCTGTTTTAAGGAAAGAAAGGCCTCCTCTGCTTCGGGCGTCCACTCCTTGGGGTTAGTGCCCTTACGGGTGAGCGTGGAAATTGGGGCAGTCCGGGAAGAGAAGTGCGGTATGAAGAGGCGGTAATAGTTAGCGAAGCCCAGGAACCGCTGAATGGCCTTCAATCCCTCCGGTCGGGGCCATTTCTCAATGGCAGACAGTTTCTCTGGATCCATTCGTAGGCCGGTCTGAGAAATAATGTAGCCCAAAAACGGAAGCGAGGTCTGCTCAAAGAGGCACTTCTCATATTTAGCGAAGAGGTGATTCTGCCTGAGCCTGAGCAGAACCTGACGAACGTCCCTCCGGTGAGTCTGGAGATCCGGAGAGAAGACCAAGATGTCGTCCAGGTACACCACTACGCAGGAGTAGAGAAGGTCCCGGAAGATGTCATTGACCAACTCTTGAAAGACGGCGGGAGCATTACAGAGACCAAAGGGCATCACTAGATATTCGTAGTGGCCGTCCCGGGTGTTGAAGGCAGTCTTCCATTCATCCCCTTGACGGATACGGACCAGGTTGTACGCCCCACGGAGGTCCAGTTTGGTGAAGATTCTAGCCCCCCGCAGACGATCGAATAATTCTGGAATGAGCGGAAGGGGATACTTATTCTTCACCGTGATCTGGTTAAGGCCTCTATAGTCTATACAGGGACGGAGAGAGCCGTCCTTCTTTTTTACGAAAAAGAAGCCTGCTCCCGCCGGGGAGGTAGATTTCCGGATGAATCCCCTGGCCAAATTCTCCTCGATATATTCGGACATCGACCGGGTCTCAGCAGCGGACAATGGGTAAATACGCCCACGGGGAGGCGTAGTACCGGGTAACAGGTCGATAGGACAGTCGTATGGTCTGTGAGGAGGTAATGTCTCTGCCTCCTTTTTATTAAAGACATCAGCAAATGACCAATAGGGAACCGGAAGTCCAGGTAGATTAGTTGGGGTAAGAGAAGGACGGAAGGGATGAACAGGAACCAAACACGTCTTATGACAATCCTGTCCCCAGCAAAGAACCTCTCCGGTCTGCCAGTCGAGCACGGGTGCATGTCTCTGGAGCCAAGGTAGACCTAGTAAGAGGGCGTGAGAGAGTCCAGGCAGAACATGAAAAGAGATGCTCTCAGAATGCAGCATTCCCACCTGCAGAGTTATGGATTCGGTGATAAGTTGGATGGGACGAGGTAAGAGACCCCCATCCACAGCAGCAACCGATAATGGTACAGCCAGAGGTTTGGTGGGAATGCGGTATTTTTCTACCAGGGACTGTGAAATAAGATTCCCGGCTGCACCAGAGTCAAGTTGGGCTAGTTCGAAATAGCGGTTCTCCCCGCAGAGAATTGACACTGACAGCAGCAGAGATGGAGAGGATTTATCCTTGTCTAGGTCGACCTTTCTGAGCGAACCTAGACACAGGCGTTTCCCGACCTCTCCGGGCAGGTACGGATCCGGTGCTCCTTACTGCCACAGTAGAAGCAACTCCCCTCGGCACGGCGTAAGTCCTGACGGGTTTTGACCATCTTGGTCTGGTCGACCTGCATAGGCTCAGGAGAGTGTAATTGGGGAGAAAGGAGGGAGTGACGGGTTTCTGAAACGTAGGAGCTAGACGTGGAAACCTCCTCTCACGGGTGACCTCTTTGGCCCGCTCCTGGAACCGTAGGTCAATCTGGGTGGCAAGAGTTATTAGGTCATCGAGAGTGGTAGGAATGTCCCGACCGGCGAGTTCATCTTTAATACGACCGGAGAGACCCTCCCAGAAGACAGATACCAGAGCGTCGTTATCCCAGGCCAGCTCCGAGGCAAGGGTACGGAACCGTATGGCATATTGGCCCACGGTGAGACTTCCCTGACGGAGGCGTAGCAGAGATGATGCGGATGAGGTCTTCCGTCCGGGTTCGTCGAAGACTTTCCGGAAAGCCACGAGAAAGGCAGGCAGGTCGGACACCAGGGGGTCTCCTCTCTCCCAAAGAGGATTTAGCCAGGCCAGGGCCTCCCCGGTGAGATGGGACATGATGAAGGCAATTTTGGCCCGGTCGGAGTTAAACTGGTGGGACAGGAGTTCAAAGTGCAGGGTGCACTGATTAATGAAGCCCCGAGCCTGAGCGGGGTCGCCTCCGAAGCGAGGAGGTGCAGAAAGCGGGGTCCGGGACAGGAAACCATGGTATTGGGGAGCAGCGGAGCTGCCGGATTGCGAGTCATGGCACCAGCGGTGGTTGCCGGTGGAGCAGTCAGAGTGTCCAGGCGGGAATTGACATTCCGCAGGTGACCCAGTATGGACTCCTGTTGGGACCTCTGACGGGACAGTTCATGACACAGGTCCGAGATCGAGGGAGCTTGGGTGCCACCGGGTTCCATGGCCCGAGCAAACTGTAACGGGTCTGGGAGGCGGAACCTCTGAGCTACTATACAAGGGGGCGGTCCTTGTAAGGGAGCGGGTGGCGACCAGGGTAGAGGGCAGGCAGTCACAGCAGGTAACCGGGGAAGTCTCTGGATGAGCGGGCAGGAGATCACGGCAAGTGACCGGGGCAGTCTCTGGATGAGGTAGGTACGACCTGCGATGGCTGAACCTCCTGGTAGGCTAGCAGGCAGATAGCAGATGAGCGCTCCCAGGTGAGCGGGCGAGAGTCTCTGGAATAGCAGGCGGTCACGGCACGTGACAGCAGAACCTCCAGGTAGGCTAGCAGGCAGGTAACAGATGAGCGCTCCCAGGTGAGCGGGCGAGAGTCTCTGGAATAGCAGGCGGTCACGGCACGTGACGGCAGAACCTCCAGGTAGGCTAGCAGGCAGGTAACAGATGAGCGCTCCCAGGTGAGCGGGCGAGAGTCTCTGGAATAGCAGGCGGTCACGGCACGTGACGGCAGAACCTCCAGGTAGGCTAGCAGGCAGGTAACAGGTGAGCGCTCCCAGGTGAGCGGGCTGTCAGGCAGGAACAGATAGCACACTGGCAGGAAACTGGCAAGTAACTGGCAATGGAACCTGAGGGCTGAAGCAGAGTAGTGAACAGTGCAACAACATTGCTCGGGCACCTCCATTTTGGAGGAAGTGCCTTATATAAGGTGAAGTCCTCTGGCCATTGGCCGGGGACTCCTTAGGACGGCGCGCGCGGCCCCTTTAAGAGGGGGGGGTAGCGCGCGCCCTAAGCACAGTGGCCGGGAAGGAGCACGCGCTGCCAGCAGAGCGGGAGGAGGACGCCTGGCTCGGAGCAGAGGGGTGAGGGGAACAGCGTCCCTGCCTGGCAGAGGGCAGGGACGCCGGCGCTACAACTGTAGTCCCCTTCCTTCTTTTCCTTCATAGACTCTGTCCAGAGCAGCTCTCAGGACCTTCCGTCAGACTGAATACACGCTCGGTCCGAGAGTCACTTTCCACGTTCTTTGGGAACTAACAGTCAGAATCCACTCACTGAGACTGCCAGAATGTTTCTGACAGGAATTATCCGTCTCTGTCTCTCCTCTCTCTAGCTCAGACTGAGCTCTGACAGGAACTGCACTCCAGACTCAAGACTCCCGACTCTCGACTCCCCACTGCTACGTCTCCCACACCCTTAAATAGTCTAAGGCTCCCTCTGGTGGCAATACTGGGAAGTGTGAGTGTGAATGAATATCAGGTTTTTGTAATTACCTTTCTGTGCATTCTCCAGGAAACATGTGTACCAAGCGCAGCTGGGCCACACAGTAGCCATGGGCGAGGTACTCATGTTTCAGGCCCCGGCACGCTACATGGAAATAGGTGTTCTGGCTGGGTGTGCGGACTTGTGGGCGCTATGACCTTGCAGGCCGCTTGACGCCGGTGACTTCAGCTGGCCAGGACAAGGTCTTGTAATTTCAATGAGGGAGACCACCACTCAAAAACTAACGGTCTTTTACTGAACAGTAACTTAGTGGATATTATGTACAACAGATAGCGGTGTATAACTTCATGAATATCTTCATATACATGCTCCCTGTCCTTCCCAGAATGACTCAGTTCTGCCTTACTCAGTCCTCTGTCTTCACCACCATCGAGCACGGTACTTCAGGAACTTCCCTAACAATGGTATTACAGTCAGAGAGAGTCCTGTACTTCAGCCCATGGTTCCACATCCTTTTCCCCTTAGGGAAGCTACATTGCTACTGTGGCCATTAGTGAGCTTCTCTTCTTGTCAATGCCTTGGAAATACGACCCAGGATGCTCTCTCTACGTCTCACGTTTCCCTGCTCTGTTCCATCCCATTACCTCCTGTCCTTGCATGCTCGATTTAACTCTGCTGGGCTTCTTGCCCCAGACTTTGTCTCCGGAGAATCATTCATTCCCTTTTGTTGCTTTTTCTTGTCACTTGATCATGCTATCTGTCCTCTTAGTCTCCTCTCACTTTAGGCACACTCACGTCATGCGGCTCTGCTGAGTAATCAGACCAGAGGTCTGCTCTAGCTGCAGGAACTTTTGACAGGAAACTCTCTCTGTCCCTTCACCATAGCCCCTCCTACTCTGGGCTAGTCCCATCTGTTAATGCTAACTATCCCTGTTAACTAACTGTTGCTGGGCAGAATACAGCTTCATCATTAACAATACAGGCTATTACACACACAAACATCATAACACATTGCAACAATACACATGTCTTCAAGGGGAACGTGGGCTACCACAGATCCAACATTGATTGCCTATTCTAAGGATAAGTCATTAAATGAAAAGTCTGGATAACCCATTTATCTGATGGCAGACAGAGATCTTAAAAATGGTTAGGAAATAAAACACAAAGTATATTAGAAAGCTGCATTCACAATAAAATTTAAGCGTTATGTATATGAAACAAATAAAAGCTTTTATTGATAAAGTTTAGTAACTTCAGTTTAGTAATACACAGATTAAATTCCCTTTGTTCCTTTTACATAGTAGTAGGGTTACATAGTAAAATTCTAGCTTCTTGTGGTCACAACTAGGGGGAGTTGACTGTGCATACAGATTTAAACAGTCACCACTAGAGGGAACTCACTGCATACAGATTTATACAGCCTCTACTAGAGGGAGAACACTGCATACAGATTTATACAGTCACCACTAGACGGAACTCACTGCATACAGATTTATACAGCCTCTACTAGAGGGAGAACACTGCATACAGATTTATACAGCCTCTACTAGAGGGAGAACACTGCATACAGATTTATGCAGTCACCACTAGAGGTAACTCACTGCATACAGATTTATACAGCCTCTACTAGAGGGAGAACACTGCATACAGATTTATACAGCCACCACTAGAGGGAACTCACTGCATACAGATTTATACAGTCACCACTAGAGGGAACTCACTGCATACAGATTTATACAGTCACCACTAGAGGGAACTCACTGCATACAGATTTATACAGCCTCTACTAGAGGGAAACACTACATACAGATTTATACAGCCTCTACTAGAGGGAGAACACTGCATACAGATTTATACAATCACCCCTAGAGGTAACTCACTGCATACAGATTTATACAGCCTCTACTAGAGGGAAACACTGCATACAGATTTATACAGTCACACTAGAGGGAATCACTGCATACAGATTTATACAGTCACCACTAGAGGGAACTCACTGCATACAGATTTATACAGCCTCTACTAGAGGAGAACACTGCATACAGGTTTATACAGCCTCTACTAGAGGGAGAACACTGCATACAGATTTATACAATCACCACTAGAGGGAACTCACTGCATACAGATTTATACAGCCCTACTAGAGGGAGCTCACTGCATACAGATTTATACAGTCACCACTAGGGGGAACTCACTGCATACAGATTTATACAGTCACCACTAGAGGGAACTCACTGCATACAGATTTATACAGCTCTACTAGAGGAGAACACTGCATACAGATTTATACAGCCCCACTAGAGGGAACTCACTGCATACAGATTTATACAGCAAACCACTAGAGAGGTTCACTCCATACAGATTTACACAGCTTCCCCTAGAGTGAGCTCACTGTATACAAATTGATACAGCCACCACTAATGATTTATTAGCCACCACTAGAAGAGCTCACTACATACAGATTTATACAGCCACCACTAGGTGGAGCTCACTGAATACAGATTTATACAGCCACCATTAGAGGGAGCTCACTGTATACAGATTTATACAGCCACCACTAATGCATTTATATAGCCACACAAGAGGGAGCTCACTGTTTACAAATTTTTACAGCCACCACTAGGGGGAGCTCAGTGCATGCAAATTTATACAGCCAGTACTAGAGGAAGCTGTTGTGAATGAGCAAAGGCTCC
>JARQOD010006154.1:0-44375 GCA_033576555.1 Oophaga sylvatica | reverse complement strand
AATCGGAATTGTTGGCAATTAAAACTCGCATTTGAACACTGCGTCATTTTTTGGAGGGAGCGGAATTTCCCGTTCAGTCTTCACCGATCATAAAAAATCTGATCTCCTTGATGCTGCCAAACGCTTGAATGCCCGTAGGCTAGGTGGGCACTGTTTTTTCTCACGGTTTTAATTTTACCGTTACTTACATCCCAGGTACTAAAAATGTTAAAGCTGATGCTTTGTCTCGCAGCTTTTCTCCTAGTGGGGGTTACTGAGGAGGAGGAGGAAACATCTTGCAAGAGGGGGTTGTTATTGCTGTTTTGGGACTCCGTGCTGGAAGATGAGATTCTTAAAGCACAGGAGAATGCCCCATCTAACACGCCCGCATGGGAGGTTGTTTGTGCCTGGTACCCTGAGGAGAGATTTGTTTGATGAATGTCATGACTCTCGGTTGGCAGGTCATCCTGGAATCTCTGAGACCAAGAGACTTGTTGGGTCGCCAGTTTTTGGTGGCTGGGATGGCAGAAGGAAGTCATTAAGTGGGTGCGTCAATGCACTGTGTGTGCTTGATCTAAGTCTTCTCATACTCCTGCTGCAGGGTTGCTTTGCCCTCTGGAGGTCCCTAGGCACTTGGACACATTTGGCTATGGACTTTATTACTGACCTTCCCCCCTCTGAGGGTTTCACCTGTCCTCTGGGTGGTCGTGGACCGTTTTAGCAAGATGTGTCACTTGGTTCTTTCATCAAATTGCCTGCGCTAGACTCTCGCTAAGGCCTTTGTCAAGGAAATAGTCAGACTACATGGGTTCCTACTGACATTGTTTCCGATAGGGGACTCAGTTTGTGGCTCGTTTTTGGTGCGCTTTTTGTGACAGGTGGGAGTTCATTTGTCGTTTTCATCCGATATCATCGGAGTCTAATGGCCAGACAGAAAGGAAAAACCCGGATGTTGAGCAGTTCTTGCGTTGTTTTGTGGACTGATAATCAAGAGGGGTGGTCTGAGTTTCTGCCACTTGCTGGTTTGCTCTTAACTAGTGTTTGATCATACGATACTGCAAATATGGGTATCGGCCGATATTAGCTGTATCGGGGCTTTCGATTCCGAGTACCGATATTTTCGTCAATCGGTACCGGAATCGGATTTGTCACTGTCACTGTGCGTGTCCGCCGGTTGGGTCTGTCAGGAGTCAGCGGCACTTACCTGGCAGAAGATCTCCGGCGGTCACGTCCGGACTGCTTGATGGCCGCCATTATCTTCTCCCTGGCGGTCACAATGCAGTTTTTCGCGATAAACTGCAGTGACTGCAGGGTAATCCCGCCGTAAAACAGTCCGATGACGTCACCGCCGGGGAAGCAGGTAATCAGCTGTGCTGCGCCGGGATGACAGGCTCTGCCTGCCTGCCTGCCTCTGATGTCATTCTGATGTAGCAGAGCTGGATCGTCGTGGGACACTCGTTACTATGGACTGCGTCGGACAGGTGGTATACTGCTGTTTTTTTTTTTCATTTTTTTACAGGAGATCGATGGCGTCGCAGGATGAGGACTGTAATAAAGTAATGAAAACTGTGTTGTGTTTTTTATTAAATTAAAATTTTTTTTTATGAACATTCACCCGTCCGGGTACATCAACAATTTAACTATTTACATACAGGGACCCTGTCCGGGTTATTTATAATTCTTTGGCAGGGGTGTTCCAGGTACCACCTGGTACTCTTCTGATGCTTGCCAAACATCCGAGACACCAAGGACCACCAGGACCTGATGACGTCGTTGTGGCCTGTACAGTCAAGTCGTGACCCGCTATCTGTGTCTGTGTGGCCACCTCTTTCATCTCCCTCTGGGTTGGAGCCCTATGTCACGGACTGAACGAACCCCAGGGGGCCTAACAGGCGCCGGGTACGGGCCAGCTATAGTTATCATGTCCATAAGCTGGGGCTGCTGGGAGCCACTGAGGGAGGCTGGGGAGATTTTACGGCGTGGGGTGGGCACTTGTGCAGAGGCCTGGATGTGGGAGGCTGAAGGCTCCGGAGGGTCTCACAGGTTCCTGACACTCTGGGGAGTAGGGGTCGCACCTGGTAAACATTTAGGGCGTACCATCCATTGTAACCCCAGTGTCGGGTGTAAGTCACAAGTCTCCTGGCAACAGGTCCCTCCCGGGTGCCTTCTGGGAGGTGAGTCTCCACGTCCCGCCGGTCACAAAACTTCTAAATAAAGTCCAGGCTCCTGGATGAAGCCCCAACCACCTTTCATTTAAAGCTCCGTACTGCACCCTTACGCGCGGCTCCACAGGGTTCCTTTATCTTTTCTCATCCGGTCCTTATTGCCGTTCCTTCTCCAGGTGACGTTGCCGAAGCTTTTGGGATCTCGCTGCTCCCTTTGTCGCTTGCTTTCCGCTCCCACGTCTCCAACTCTTCCTCCGACGCCGGTTGTAATTCTCCTCCACCAGCTGCTCCATGTCTCCACCATCAAATGCCAGCTTACGATGTCCGGTTTGCGGCAGCTCTCCTGGCGCCCCCCAGCCCCTGGCGGCGCTCACTGTGGCGGAGCAGCCGGCTCTGGAACAGATGACAGTCGGGGCTCCGTACAGACAGGTAGACCTCTGGTGGCCTGCGCGGCCTCCTCATGAGGACGGGTGTCGCTTCTTCTGTCTCAGCGACGGGGGCAGACAGCGGGATCTGGGGTGCTGCCCGGTGCAGAGTTTTTTTGCAGGAACGGGTGCCACCACTGCGACAACGTCAACCCGGATCACATTGCAAGGGCTGGGATGCCCGCACGGACTCCTCTACTAGAACGGGTGCCTCACCTTCCGGTACAGACACTTCAGGTAAGAGGGATTGGCGCCGCTCCAAGTTTAGTTTTAGGGCACGCCGCTGGCTTCCATCCCTGGCGACCTCCTCCCGGTGCCGGGCCAGGCCCTTAGGGATCCTCCGCTTCTTGCAGCTCAGGAGGGTTTCCAGGCCGGGTGCCCAATGGTGGTTCCGTGGCGACGGGTCGCTTCCGTGGGGGGAGCTCTGACTGCTCCATCCCTTCACACTTCTGCTCGTGTCCATTAGCAATCTCTGCCAAGTCACATGTGTCATTAGCATCTGGAGAGGGCCCCTCTTTTGTAGTGAGGCGGGACCTTCGTGTTATTTCCGCACACTGGGAGGATGAGGAGGCGGAACTCCAGAGTGTGGGGGCACGATCTTACATTGCAGTACCATTTAGAGTGGTCGGCCATCGTTTTCGCGCCATGAGTGAGTGTACACCCACTAAGAGCACCCCCTTCTTCTTCACCAGTGCCTCGTCGTGACGCAGATATGGCGGAAAAATGGCAAATACATTCTCTGATGATTTTAGCAATTCTCAAGCACAAAAAACAGTTCAAATTCAGGCACACAGGACTCGCTTATAGCGGCTACAGAATCCTGTTCAGACGCCCAAGTTGAGTCGCACAGAGCCAGAGGTTTTGGGGGTACTCGGCACCGAGCCCGTCGACTTCTATGGGGTTAATGTCACGGCTTTACCCGGCAATTGAATCAGAGTCTATTTTACTATGTAGAAGTGTATAAACTATAAATACATGTATATATATATGTCACAATGACATGTATATATAATATATATAATATATATATATATAATTATATATATGTATTCTATGTGTGATATTTTTGTGATTATAACGACAGAAAGGTTTTTTTTGTGCGATATTTTGTTCCCATAGACTTACATGGGACTTCCGGTATCGGAATCGGATAATCGACGATATTAGTGATATCGGCGATACCCTTCCGATACGATATTTTTAGATATCGAGCAGTATCGCTCAACACTACTCTTAACAACCATACATCCGCTTCTGCTGGTTGTTCGCCTTTTTTTTGTTGTACTGGGAGAACATCCGTCGTTTGGGTCATTTTCCAAGTTGGGATCGGCTGTACTGAAGAGGAGAATTTTTGGTCTTTTGGAAGAGTTGGACTGATGTGCGTGGTAATCTTCAGGAGGCTAACAAAAGATCAAAGTGTATTTTGATAGAAAACGACAAGAGGTTTTGTTTGCTATTGGTGACATGGTTTGGTTGTCCTCTAAGAATCTGCGCTTGAGGATTCCGTCTAAGAATTGGGTCCCAAGTTTGTAGGGCCCTTTAAGGTGCTTCAGGTTATTAACCAATCTGCTGTTAAGTTGGAGCTTCCCACCTCCTGAAGATTAATCCGGTGTTCATGTTTCTCTCTTGAAAAAGCTGAGTCTCAATGGAGACGTCTCGGCCACTGTTCGCCCCGGTGGTGGAGGACGGGCAATATGAGATTTCCCGCATCCTAATTCTAGACGGTATAGAGGGAGTTTACAGTACCTCGTCGCTTGGAAGGGTTTATGGACCCGAGGATACTCATGGGTGAGGGCGGGATGGATTTTCTGCGTCTAGACTTGTCAGAGCGTTTCACAAGAGGTTTCCGGATAAACCTAAGTCCTAGGGGATCCAGAGGATCCTCTTAGAAGGGAGGGTACTGTTAGAACCCTCTGTTAGGTTTTGTTTCACTTTGCTGGTCACATGACTTTTTTTACCCTATTTAGTCTGGTTCCGCCCTTTGGCCTTGCTGGACTTCATTGTATTATCTACTCTTAAGCTAGCCGGGTGCTTAGGTGCCTTACTCTGTCAGTTTTGCTAGATCTTAGTATCTTTAGTATTTGTTTTCTGTTTTATTTTCCCTGCTACACTTTCTGTTAGGAGGTGTCCCCTTTTCACCCAGTCCCTAGATCTTGTAGGGATTCCTCCCTCGCAACTATAGGTCTTCGTTCAGACTAGCTGAGGACTTTAGCGGGTCTGGTCGCAGGATCAGGTTCCCCGTTACATCGTAGGATCCAGCTCAGTCCTATTGGTAGGGACAGAATTCCCACCTTTCCTTAGTGCTTGTAGCAGATCTAACAGCATAACGGCCGATTCTGCTGTTGATCTCGGGTGGGGGTTACCACGGCAAACTTGGTAAAATAGTCCACCATGACTAGCAGTGCTGATATCCCTGGTGAGCCGGACCGATGGTTAAGTAATCCACCATTATCAGTTCGAGAGCGCGGTGTTACAATTGTTTGTATGGGGGCTTGTTGCTCTAGTGATTTAATCAACTCACATAGGCGGCATGTACGGCACGCTTCTTCTATTACGGTTTGTAAACGGGGATGGTAGCAATGTCAGCCAGTAGGGCTCCCGACACCACCATCTGCCAGGTGGCGGGGGCTCGGCGCGTGGGCTTGTTTTACGATACAATTAGTACCTTTTTGATCACCAGTCTTTCCCATTGGCGGAGCAATAGCACAGTGTCCTTAGAAGCGTTTTTCTTTGAGCATCATTGGGGAGTTGTCTTTGGGCAATCCACCGGTGGAGAGCGCTGATTTTGCTGGCTTCTTGTTGCTGGCATATCCATTCATCCTGAAATTGCTCAAGAATGCCCCCAGTGTATTTTGCACAAGATTGCTTCTCTTGCTACTTCTGTGGTCTCGGCGGGTTTTAAGGAATACGGCGTTTCTTCTCCTTCTAGCTCTTCATCCCGACTCCTTCCTGGGGGCAGTGTGACGGACCCGGACAAGGCTTCGGCGTGGACGTTCTCTGCCCCTCTCTTGTAAATGATTTTTGTATTTGAACTTTGCCATCCTGGCCACCCATCGCTGCTCCAGGGCCCCCAGTTTGGCGTTTTCGTGGTGGGCCAGGGGGTTGTTCTCGGTTCGTACCACCACCTCGGATCCCGATAGGTACTCCGCGAATCACTCCGCCATGGCTCATACTACCCCCCCAGGAGCTCGATTCTTGAAGGAGCTGTAGTTGTCAGGATTGCGTTCGGAGTCGTGAAGTGATCGGCTGCCATAGGCGATAACCTTCTCTCGCCGTCCTGCATCTGCGACAACACAGCCCCAAGCCCGTGCAAGCTCCAGTCGGTGTGCAGAATGAACGGTTGTGAGAAATCCATTTTAGGCTAACGCCGGGGGCTTCTGAGAGTGCGGCCTTAACGTCTCGGAAGGCTTCTTCCTGTGTTTCACGCCATTGTACCTTACAGTTGTTAGCACCGGTTGGGACTCCTCGTAGCAGGTATTGCAGGGCCCGAGCTGGCGGGCAAATTTTTTCACTAAGCGATGGTAATATTCAGCCAGCCCCAAAAAGGCCTGCACATCCTTCACTGTCTTGGGGTAGGCCACTCCTGTATCGCAACAAACCTTCTCCGGAGACGGCCTCACGCCCTTGGCGGAGACCACATGCCCCAGATACTCAATTTGTGTGCGAAACAGGTGGCATTTTTTGGGCTTCACTTTCAACACACACTTTTGTAGCTGGCCGAGCACCTGGCCCAGACGATGCAGGTGGTCCTCAAATGTGGCGGCATAGATGATAATGTCGTCCAAATATATCAGGGTGGCTTTGAAGTCGAGGTCGCCTAGGCATCGCTCCATCAGGCGCTGAAAGGTTCCAGGGGCGTTGGTCAGTATCCGCGAGTATGAGTCTTTGATGGTGTGTGTCGACCCGCCACCACAATTGTGGATTACCAGGGCAATGGGGTACTCAGAGCCGAGCCCATGGAAGTCTATGGGGTTTTGTCACAGGTAGCTGTGGCTCGGTCTGTGGCCCGGGCGGTCTGGCGTATGTTGGGGATAAATTTACAGGGGATTGATTTATGTACAGTTCGTGACGCCACCTGTAGTATTCTGGTAATTAGTACCAGCGCTGCTGTAGATCTCTGAGGGGATGGTGATGCAGCTAGATGTCGGGTCCCCTACAGGTGGGACTCTTCCCTCAGGTCGGTAGTTAGGTAGGGATTGTGCGGGCATGCAATAATAACTCAGTCTCACACGGTCAGCGTCTTTCCATACCTTTACTTGCAAGATGATAAGGCAGGTCCCAGGGAGGCTGATGGGGTTAGTGGAGGATGAGCTTTGAGGCAACAGCTAAGCAACTTAGGGGCCTCCTTTACTTTCAACACACTGATGAGTACAACCAGCTTGCAGCGTAGTTCTCTCAATAACTCCAGCTAATCCAAAGCTGTATTTCCCAGTCAGTTTAGTGTTAGGAGCCTTTCTATGAGGGAGCTGAATTCTTATTTTGTCCTGCAGAGACTCAAAGTCTTCACTTCCCCTGACCCCAGTTACGTACTGACTATAAGGGGCTTGTTTGCCGCGACCTAGGGTCCGGTAATGTCATGTGTGCATCGCCACGAAGATCGTCGCGGTTTGCACAGTCTGACTTCTCACAGCTGAGTCGCTGTTTCTTTGTGTTTGGCAGTTAGGGAGTTAATTCTGTCTGTGCTCAGTTCTGGGACTGGGTGCAGTTTTCTCCCGGCTGCAATTAATTATTTGTTGATTGGTTTCCTTTAAATCTCTGGTTGTCTGTGTTGGGAGTTGCCAGTGAAATTCTTCATGCAGACCACAGATAGGATTGTATCTGTATAGACTTAAGTTAAAGAGCTCCTTAGTTGTATTTAAGCTCACCTTGCTTAGAGTTTAATATCCCAGATCATTTATGTTCTTTCTGTGTTTGAGTGTGTATGCAAGTCTGTGTTTTCTCCAGTCTGTCTTTTATGTCTAATCTGTGTATTTAGCAGAGATCAGGCCATATCCCTCTGGTGTTAATCAGAATCCTTCTTAGGACTGATTACAGGGTTCAGGGACTGATAGGAGACAGGGTTAGGCTGGAGACTTGGACCTCTGAACCATTATCAGTACCTCCAAGGTGAGGGATTAGTTAGGACCCAGTTTAGGGTCAGGTTAGACCCCTGGTCCTCCTCTTTCCTGTGACAGTGTATCAAGTCCTCAAGATTAACCCTGAGTTCTACGGATATCGTGTCAGGTAAATCTATTCTATATTTACATGCTGATGTTGCTAATCTATATGTTGTATAGAGTGTGGTTCTTTTAAGAATAGTTTACTGACATCGTGCAACATATCATAAGACCGCGTGACATTTTCACTGGCCAAAAATTTTCCCCAGTTGCCATGGATCCAGTAGCCCAGCTGGCTCTGCAGTTGCAGGGATTATCCATGGAGCTGACGGACATTAAGTCCAAAGTTTTGTCTCCCTCGGAGCAAACAGATTTGAACCTAAAGTAGCTCTCCCGGACAGGTTCACTGGTGGGCGAGACAAATTTTTTACCTTCAGGGAAGCATGTAAATTGTATTTTCGGCTTCGGCCTCGATCATCAGGAGTGAAGAGCAGAGAGTGGGAATTGTTATCTCGCTCCTACAAGGGGACCCTCAATCCTGGGCCTTCTCCCTTCCTCCGGGATCACCGGCTCTACAGTCTGTAGATCGATTTTTTACTGCCCTGGGTTTGGTATATGATGACCCAGATCGGGTCTCTCTTGCTGAGAAAAATTACGTAAGATACAGCAGGGAGATCGTCCGCGGAGGAATTTGCTTCTGAGTTCCGTAGATGGGCCACAGATACTCAGTGGAATGACCCAGCTCTTAGGAGCCAGTTTTGTCATGGGCTTTCTGACAAATTAAAGGACGTTTTGGCTCAGTATGATTCTCCTCCATCACTGGAGGCTGCTATGGCCCTAGCTATCCGTACTGATAGACGGCTCCGGGAGAGGTGCGAGGTAACTCCGCCCCCTGTTGTTACTCCACCTACTACTAAAGTCCCTTATGTTGAGGTTCCCCTTGTCTGTTCGGAGGAGCCTATGCAGTTGGGAGGGACATCATTTCGTAGGAGGGGATTGGCTGTACGCCGCAGGACTAGAAGGTGTTTCTTCTGCGGGAAAGAGGGACATTTTGTTGGGGGATGTCCATCCCGTGCCTTGTTGAGCAAAAAGTCGCCGGAAAACTGTTAATCCCAGGTTGTGTGGTGGACGACAACCTGGGAGTATGTATTTCGTCCGCTAGTTCTTCTCAGTTCCTTGTACCAGTGGAGGTGGTGGTTGGTACGAGAGTGGAGAGATTTTCTGTTCTTCTTGATAGTGGGTCCGGGGCTAATCTGGTTGACGCTCAGTTTGCTCAGGCTCAAGGTATGCATCTGAGTGTATTGGTCAAACCGATCCCTATATTCTCCATTGACGCCAGGCCTCTCGGCCAAGGTAGCTTTGTTCATGAGGTTCATAACATTGACCTTCGGGTAGGGGCAATACATAGGGAACTATTATCTTGTTATGTGTTGGAGGGTCTACCTACTCCTATTGTGTTGGACTTCCTTGGTTGGTTAAACATAACCCTGTGATTAATTGGCAGTCCAGAGATATAAGCCAATGGGGGGAGTTTTGCAAAAGTAACTGCATGAACACAGTCATCAGTGCGGTCGTGCCTAGTACTTTGCCTCCTTTTTTGGAGGACTTTGGGGATGTGTTCTCTGAGGAGGGGTGTCAGGAGTTGCCTCCTCATCGCGTATATGACTGCTCTATTAATTTACTTCCTGATGCTAAGTTACCTAAAGCTAGGTTATATAACCTTTCTGGTCCTGAGAGGCAGGCTATGAAAGATTATATTTCGGAAAGTCTGGCCAAAGGGCATATTAGACCTTCATCTTCCCCAGTGGCCGCGGGGTTCTTCTTTGTGAAGAAAAAAGATGGAGGCCTACGCCCTTGCTTGGATTTCCGCGAACTTAATCGGATTACTGTTCGAGATCCGTATCCACTCCCTCTGATTCCTGATCTCTTCAATCAAATTGTTGGCGCCAAATGGTTCTCTAAATTGGATCTCAGGGGGGCGTATAATCTGATTAGGATAAAAGAGGGGGATGAGTGGAAAACGGCGTTTAACACGCCGGAGGGACATTATGAGAACCTTGTCATGCCTTTTGGTCTGACTACTGCACCAGCAGTATTCCAACATTTTGTTAATGACATTTTTCGTCATCTGGTGGGGCTGTTTGTGGTCGTATATTTGGATGACATTTTAATTTACTCACCAGATCTTGTGTCTCACCAGGAGCATGTGAGACAGGTGTTGCAGATCTTGCGAGACAATAAACTATACGCCAAACTGGAAAAGTGTGTATTCGCCGTACAGGAACTTCAGTTTTTGGGTTTCTTGGTGTCAGCCTCCGGTTTCCGTATGGACCCTGAAAAGGTGAGAGCAGTGCTTGAATGGGATCAGCCAGAGGATCTTAAGGCTCTGCAGCGTTTTCTGGGGTTTGCTAACTACTACCGGAAATTTATTTGTAATTTCTCATCTGTTGTCAAACCTCTCACTGACATGACAAGAAAAGGGACGGATTTTTTCTAAATGGTCGGACAAAGCTTGCCAAGCTTTTTCCTCTTTGAAAAAATGTTTTGCTTCGGCACCCGTTCTCATCCAACCAGATGCATCACAGCCGTTCGTTGTGGAGGTGGACGCGTCTGACGTAGGGGTGGGTGCAATATTGTCCCAGGGTCCGTCCCCTGGTAAATGGCATCCGTGCGCTTTCTTTTCTAAAAAATTGTCGTCCGCCGAAAGGAATTATGATATCGGCAATAGGGAACTTTTGGCCATTAAGTTGGCTTTTGAAGAATGGCGTCACTTTTTGGAGGGGCAGTCCACCCGGTCACCGTCATTACTGATCACAAGAACCTGCTGTATTTGGAATCTGCTAAGCGTCTGAATTCCAGACAAGCTCGATGGTCGTTTTTTTTACCAGGTTTAATTTTGTTGTCACTTATCGCCCTGGATCTAAGAATGTTAAGGCGGATGCCTTGTCTCGCAGTTTCCCAGGGGCCGGGAAAATGGATGACCCGATTCCTATCCTTCAGGAGGGGGTGGTAGTGTCGGCTGTATGTTCTGAGCTTGAGGAGGAGGTGTTAGAGGCTCAGGGGGACGCCCCTGCAGGACCTCCAGGGAGACTGTTTGTCCCAAATCAGTTGAGACAAAAGGTTATTGAGGCACATCATAATTCTGCTTTAGCAGGACATCCAGGGAGTAAGGCTACTTTAGATCTCCTTTCTCGCCGGTTTTGGTGGCCTAACGTTAATAAAGATGTTTTAACTTTTGTCGCGTCCTGTGGGGTTTGTGCTCGTTCTAAGACCCCTCATACCCGTCCGTCTGGGACCCTCTTACCCTTGAAACTTCCGGAGCGTCCATGGACTCATTTGTCTATGGACTTCATCACGGACCTTCCTCAGTCGTCAGGGAAGACTGTCATACTGGTGGTTGTTGACAGGTTCAGTAAGATGGCACATTTCATTGCTCTTCCTGCCCTCCCTAATGCTAAAACTCTGGCGCAGGTGTTCATTGGGGAGATTGTGAGACTTCATGGGTTGCCTTCTGATGTGGTGTCAGATAGGGGGTCTCAGTTTGTGTCCAAGTTTTGGAGGGCATTTTGTTTACGTCGGGGGATGCAATTGTCATTTTCCTCGGCTTTTCATCCGCAGACCAATGGTCAGACAGAGCGTCTGAATCAAAGCCTAGAGACTTATCTTCGGTGTTTTGTCTCAGAGAACCAGGAGGACTGGTCTTCTTTTTGCCTCTGGCAGAGTTCGCTCTTAACAACAGGCGGAGCGAGTCCACTGGTAAGTCCCCGTTTTTTGGGGCATATGGTTTTCATCCCCAGTTTTGTACATTCAATGGGGGGGGCCCTTCTGGGGTTCCTGAGGAGGAGCGTTTCTCGTCGTCACTTGCTTCAGTGTGGAGAGGTGTATTGAATAATCTGAGTGCTATGGGGAACGTTATAAACGTATGGCTGATAGGAGGAGAGTTTCTGGTCCAGATCTTAATGTGAACGATCTGGTATGGTTGTCTACCAGGAATATAAAACTTAAAGTTCCCTCCTGGAAGCTGGGCCCAGATTCATCGGGCCGTACAGGATCAGTTCCATAATTAATCCTGTGGCATTTCGTCTGGACCTCCCTCCTACGTTTAAAATCCACAATGTGTTCCACAAGTCATTACTTAAGAGGTACGTGGCACCAGTTATACCATCACTCTACCTCCTCCTCCAGTGGTGGTCAATGGTAACTTGGAGTTTCAAGTGTCAAAGATCATTGACTCACGTCTGAATCGCCGGTCCCTTCAGTACTTGGTGCATTGGAAGGGGTATGGTCCAGAGGAGAGGACGTGGGTTCCTGCGTCTGACATTAACGCAGATCGTTTGGTGCGGACCTTCCACAGAACTCACCCGGGCAAACCTGGCCCTGAGGGTCCGGAGGCCCTCGTAGAAGGGGGGGTACTGTCATGTGTGCATCGCCACGAAGATCGTCGCGGTTGCACAGTCTGACTTCTCACAGCTGAGTCGCTGTTTCTTTGTGTTTGGCAGTTAGGGAGTTAATTCTGTCTGTGCTCAGTTCTGGGACTGGGTGCAGTTTTCTCCCGGCTGCAATTAATTATTTGTTGATTGGTTTCCTTTAAATCTCTGGTTGTCTGTGTTGGGAGTTGCCAGTGAAATTCTTCATGCAGACCACAGATAGGATTGTATCTGTATAGACTTAAGTTAAAGAGCTCCTTAGTTGTATTTAAGCTCACCTTGCTTAGAGTTTAATATCCCAGATCATTTATGTTCTTTCTGTGTTTGAGTGTGTATGCAAGTCTGTGTTTTCTCCAGTCTGTCTTTTATGTCTAATCTGTGTATTTAGCAGAGATCAGGCCATATCCCTCTGGTGTTAATCAGAATCCTTCTTAGGACTGATTACAGGGTTCAGGGACTGATAGGAGACAGGGTTAGGCTGGAGACTTGGACCTCTGAACCATTATCAGTACCTCCAAGGTGAGGGATTAGTTAGGACCCCAGTTTAGGGTCAGGTTAGACCCCTGGTCCTCCTCTTTCCTGTGACAGTGTATCAAGTCCTCAAGATTAACCCTGAGTTCTACGGATATCGTGTCAGGTAAATCTATTCTATATTTACATGCTGATGTTGCTAATCTATATGTTGTATAGAGTGTGGTTCTTTTAAGAATAGTTTACTGACATCGTGCACATATCATAAGACCGCGTGACAGGTAAATCTCTGGTTTTCTCTTCACTATGCTTGTAGCTAATAGTGATCCTTCGGTCCCCAGTGACCGGTAGCAATGTGCAGGACTCTTCCAAGCCAAACGCACTTTTCCAATAATCTTCCTTCCACTTTGCCCTTCGATTTGCTCAACTCTTAATAGATAGTTCAGTCTTTCTTCCAGTGGGGCACAGCTCTGACTAGACTAAGGTGAATTAGACCACCTGTACCAGTCTCCACGTTCTGAACTGAAGACAGGCTCAAACTGGACACGTCTACTCTGTCCAAGGACAGGAAACTGACTGACTAGAAAATCACTCCCTTCCACACCCCTGCTGGGTGTGTCAGAAGTGTACATGATGTCATGAAGAGACCTTAACTGTTACCTCTCCACTCATCCTCCTGGTATTGTGTACCAGGGCTACACATTCCCCCATGGTAAACGACAGCACTCCCGGGCTGTAAAATATAAAAGAGACATTTTTGTTTATGCATGAAAACATTAACAATAACAGTAATTCGTCCCATCCGGGAGGTGAGGATATCTTGAACGTTGCAAACATTAACATTTTATATAGAAATACAAAAGTATTAAATAGCATTCAATAAAATATACGGTATACTTGTGAAGGACCCGCACCAAACCTTCAACGTGGGTCCTGGGTGGGCTGCAGGACATCCAAATGCAGACCTCACTCAGTGCCACACCACACGGGTTTTTGGTTCAGAGGTAAGTCAAGGTTTCATGTGAAACCATTAAAAAAGGCACTTTAGTGCAACTATTTACAGGATACAGTTTTTGGGCTGGCTCAGTCCTCAGCCTCTGAGTCCATTGTTAAACGAAGACATAATAGGGAAAAACACATTTATATATATAGACTTTTACAATGTTCACATAAATTCGTTATAACTACTGCTGATATCTAATGGGTAATTTCCCTTTTGTGATTCTCTCTGATCTACGTGGTGTAGTTTCAGGTATATCAAGTTGCGATCTGTCTGCACTGCGTAACGGCAAACTATAGAACTGCCTTAATCTTTCTATGGATCTGGCAAGCGTACTGATGGCTGGGCGGTGTGAGTCAGCTTCACCAGGAGATCCCATAGTATGGGGCGCTGCTTCAGATGATCCATCTTGAGGTTCCACAGGTTGAGGTGTTGCTGGGATGGGTAACTCCTGAGCGGGCTCAACTGGCACCACAGGCACAACTGGAGGTAAAACTTCCTCTTGTGGCTGATAAAACTGCAACACTGGAATTATCACAGCATCTCCCAGTCTAGGCCAATCCGCAGGAAAATCTCCCAGATCTGTGTGTAGGACCTCTTCCTTTCTTTCTCCTTGATTGAGGACAGGGTTCTTTTCACAACTCTTTAAGTGTTCTGGACACAATTTCAAATGATCTCTGGACACAGTGATTGTTGTTCTTCCTCCGTCTTACTGACGACACAAACTTTTCTGTTGTCATATTTAGAATCTTGTATGACGTAGGGTTCTTGCTCCCACTGATTATCCAATTTGTGCATCTTCCTTTTTCTTTTTAATACTACCTCTCCAGGCATCAAAGGCTTGGCAGGAGCATTTTGGTTGTAAACATCTTCCTGTTTCTCCCGTGCCTTATTGAGACTTTCCTCTACACAGATTTGTACTCTTCTGTATTGTTCTTGCCGATTGACGTCCCAGTTTTCCACGGCATCGTCTGCCTCCGGTTCTACCACTCCAAGTTCTAGATCCATTGGTAGTTTTCCGGGCCTTGCTCTCATAAGATAGGCTGGAGTGCAGTTAGTTGAGCTTACAGGTATATGATTATATAAATCAACCAAATCAGGTAGTAAATCCGGCCATCGATTCCTGTCTTCCAACGGTATGGATCTCAACAAGTCAAGGACAATATGGTTCATTTTTTCACAAAGACCGTTGGTTTGAGGGTGATATGGTGTTGTTCTTATTTTCTTGCACCCGTACATATGACAGAATTCCTTGAATAAATCGGCTTCAAAAGCAGGTCCCTGATCGGTTAAGACTTGCTCGGATACCCATGCGGTCTGCAGAAGCTTGCTTGAAAGGTCTTCGCTGCCGTCACCGCGGTCTGGTCCTTAACTGGAACAACTACCAGAAATCGGGAGTAATGGTCCACCATGGTCAAGGCGTATGAGTATCCAGATCTACTTGGCGACAATTTGACGTGGTCCAGGGCCACAATCTCCAGGGGACGAGTCGTCCGGATAGGTTGCAGGGGTGCCTTCTGACTACCGTAGTCCTTTCTTCTGAGACCACAGGGTCCACAGTTCCGACACCACCTCTCGATGGAGCTGCGCATCCCTACCCAGTAGAACCGGCATCTCAACAGGGTCTCCAGCTTTCTCCAGCCAAAGTGTCCTGCTTGATCGTGGTACGCTTCCAACACCATTGGGACGTCTGCCTTGGGGACCACGATTTGCCAGACCATTTCATGGGTTCTGGGGTTGACGTATCTCCTGCACAACTTCTCACGGTATAGGAACAACCTGCTTTTCTCGTTCCACAGGAGCTTGGCTGACATAGGTGCATCCTTTTCCAAGGAGGAACCTTCCTGTTTTAACAACTCCTTGATGCGGCTGACCACTGGATCAGTGTCCTGAGTCTCTTTCCAGCTGTGATGGGGTAAAGGATTTAATGTTGCACCATACTGCTTTCTGTGGACTCGATGCTCGTGGACTACCCCATTTCGATGGAACGCAGGTAGCTCAATTTCTTCCAGGTCGTCCGATTCTTCTTCCGTATCAGAGTCATGCGGCATTCGGGACAACGCATCAGCATTAGCATTCTTTCGACCTGCCCGGTACTTGATAGTAAACTGATAATTGGACAACCGAGCCATCCAACGCTGCTCCATGGCCCCAGCTTGGCGGTTTCCAGGTGCGTTAACGGGTTGTTGTCTGTAAACGCAGTGAACTTATTGGAGGCCAGATAGTGCTTAAATCTTTCAGTGATGGCCCAGACCAGCGCCAGAAACTCCAGCTTGAAGCTGCTATAATTTTCCGGATTCCTTTCAGTTGGCCTGAGTTTTCTGCTAGCATATGCGATGACTTTTTCTTGTCCATTCTGCTTCTGACTGAGAACTGCTCCCAAACCTTCATTACTGGCGTCGGTGTACAACAGGAACGGTTGGCTGTAATCAGGATAGGTTAAGATCTCATCACCTGTCAGGATCTCTTTCATCTTTTGGAATGCTTCAGCCTGTTCTTTACCCCAATTAAAGGGAGGGTTTCTGCTCTTTAAAGATTGTCCTACTAGGAGGTCCTGTAAAGGAGCTGCCTTCTTCGTGTAATCTTTCACGAATCTCCTGTAGTAACCCGTTAGTCCCAGGAACTGTCGCACTTCCTTAAGGTTTTTCGGCTCCGGCCACTTCTGGATGGCAGTGACTTTCTCTGGGTCCGGCGCTACTCCTTCCGAACTGACGATGTGCCCCAAGTATTGTACCTTCTGCTTGAGTAGATGGCATTTTGAGGGTTTTAATTTCATCCCGTACCTGGACAGGGACTCGAATACTTCTGCCAGGTGCTTCAGATGGTCCTCATAAGTCTTGGAATACACGATGACGTCGTCTAGGTATAGCAGCACGGTTTCAAAATTGAGATGTCCCAGACAGTTTTCCATCACTCTCTGAAATGTTCCTGGGGCACTACTGAGCCCAAACGGCATTCTGTCGAACTCACAGAGCCCCATTGGGGTGGTGAAAGCCGTTTTCTCACGATCCTCCTCAGCCACAGCCACTTGCCAGTAACCACTAGTCAGATCGAGGGTAGAAAAGTAGTTAGCCGTTTTCAGAGCAGCTAATGATTCCTCTATACGTGGTAGCGGGTATGCATCCTTGTGTGTTATGCGGTTCACCTGCCTGTAATCCACACACATTCTCATACTACCATCTTTCTTTTTAACCAGAACTAGAGGGGCTGCCCAGGGGCTACAACTATCCCTTATCACCCCAGCTTTCTTCATATCATTCAACATTTCTTTAGCCTTCTGATAATGAGCCGGAGGTATGGGCCTATACCGCTCTTTGATGGGAGGATGACTGCCAGTAGGGATATGATGTTGTACTCCCTTAATTGTCCCAAAATCAAGTGGATTTTTGCTAAACACTTGGGCGTACTCTTGCACCACCCGTAATACCCCTTGCTTCTGGTGAGCGGGAGTGGTGTCCGTCCCAACATGGAGTTGCTGACACCATTCCGCCACCTGGGTTGCTGGGTCATTGTCCTCCTCTATTTGACAGGAGTCTAAGGACTCAGCCGGGAGAATAGAATTATTATCAACAGCATGAAGTTTAGCAATGGTTGCATAACGGGGTAAATTTACCTCATCATCTCCCCAATTGAGAAGCCGTACCGGTACTCTTCCATTCACCACTTCTACTACTCCTCTAGCAGTCATAAGGTAGGTCTATGTTCTGAATGGTGGGGTTCTACTACAGCTTGGTAATTCTGTCCTCTCAGACCTATGGCTGCCCTGCACCAAATGATCATTTCACTCATTGGGGGTATCACAATAGGATCTGAGTCAGTGACCCGTACATTACCAATTTCGCCGTCGGTAAGCTTCGCTTGCTGCTGACACACCAGGGCCCGGATCTCTCTTTGGATTACTCCTCTCTGCCTTGGTCGGGCAATCTCAGCGAGCTGTTGGAGTAAGAACACAACTTCTCCCAAACAATTACCGATAATGTTAGTACCCAAAATGATATTTAAACCGTTCTCCTCATTTACAGTCTTTACTACCAGAAGCCCTTGGTCTTTCAACTCCTCTCTGCCCACCTTTACATCTACACATTTTGTTCCGAGTACTTCTACAGGAAGACCATTAGAAGCATACACAGTAAAGTCAAGGCTCGGAGGTTTAAGACTGTCCATTGACCAGTACTTGGTATATAGAGCATCAGGTATTAGGGTCACCTGGGACCCAGTGTCTAACAATGCTGGAACAGCAATACCATCTAAAATAATGGACAGGTAGGGTCGCCCGCCCACATACCTGCGGTTCCAGTCTAGGGGGCCTGACGGGTATTCTCCTGGGTGTTGGCCCTTGGACCCAGGTTCTGCCCGTTTAAAGGACACTGTGGAGACAGATGACCTTTCCGGTTGCAGCGATAACAGATGATCTCTCGACGAGGAGGGTGCTGATCAGAGGTCGCTCCTGGGGGTGGCGTTGTCCTCCTCCGGGGGGGCGACGTCTTCTTTCTTCTCCGGTGCATCCACGGAACGTCCTCTGGGCAGTCAGCTAACAAGATCTTTCCTTCCTCCTCTTTCCGCAGTTGTAGGGCACTCATCACAGCGGCCAGATTTTTAGTCAGCTGGCGCACCTCTGAGCGCAGACAGTCCAATTCACTAGGAGGTGTCATCTGCGCTTTGGCTTCGGCCACTAACGGGGAACAGGGGGTTACTGCCGGTTCCAGAGTGACTTCACCCTGATGATGTTGGGTGGCCACCTCAGGTTTGCCCAGGGGCCGCAGCCCTTTTATTGCCATGTCCTTTAGGGCATCAAAGGTAGCATCCGGATGATCTAAGGACCACCAATTTACAGTTCTGCGTTCCTCTGGGGATCTCAATCCCTGTATAAATTGTTCTTTCAGCATTCTATTCTCGTCGATAGCATTTAAATGGTTAATTTGCTTGAGGGCTCTCAGGGCTCCCTGTAGTCGGCAAGCATAGTCCCGGATGCTGTCACCTGGCTGTTGTGAACAGTGATAGAAGGCCATCCGGAGATCCGTTTCTGTGCGGTCTTCAAATATGGCATGTAGCTTAAGGAAGATCGCAGGTACCGACTCCTGATCAGCGGTATCCCAAGTCTCCACTTCCCTTCAGCAGCGCCAGTTAGCTGCCCTATTAGCACAGCAGCTTTTTGTCTCTCAGGCATGGAGTACATTTCTAGGATGCTGCATAACTTCCGCTTGAAGCCTGCTAATGTGCCTGGCTCACCGCTGTATTGGGGAAGCCATTTCGCCCCAGGCATATATGGGAGCGTTAGTGGCATGATCGGGACTACCGGACTGGGTGCAGGGCCTGCGCCCCCATCTTGCGCTACAATACCAGACGGTGCGGGATTGGGGCCTCCGGCCGGGGCCGCACTGTCAGCCGGTTGTTGTGACATCTTAGCGCCCCCTTGGTTAAACGGAGCCTACCGGTTTCAGACGCTGCTACTTCACAGGCACCGCAGTGAGAACAGGACCTTCGTCGCAGGCGCTCTGATGTCAGAGCGTTCACTTCCTGTTGCAGGACCTGCCGCTGAGTCAGAGCCGGGGGCGTGTCCAAGACTTTGCGCGCTCTTTCAGGTACGCCCACCTTCTTCTCCAGCGCCTTGAGGGCGCGAATATGGCGACAAAAATGGCGTTTTGGCGCCAAAAGTGCAAACAGTCCTTTTTCACAAAAACACTCCACAGGCACACAGGGCTCGCAATGCTGCAAGTTTCGGATCCTGTTCGTGACGCCAAAGTTGTGTCGACCCGCCACCACAATTGTGGATTACCAGGGCAATGGGGTACTCAGAGCCGAGCCCATGGAAGTCTATGGGGTTTTGTCACAGGTAGCTGTGGCTCGGTTTGTGGCCCGGGCGGTCTGGCGTATGTTGGGGATATATTTACAGGGGATTGATTTATGTACAGTTCGTGACGCCACCTGTAGTATTCTGGTAATTAGTACCAGCGCTGCTGTAGATCTCTGAGGGGATGGTGATGCAGCTAGATGTCGGGTCCCCTACAGGTGGGACTCTTCCCTCAGGTCGGTAGTTAGGTAGGGATTGTGCGGGCATGCAATAATAACTCAGTCTCACACGGTCAGCGTCTTTCCATACCTTTACTTGCAAGATGATAAGGCAGGTCCCAGGGAGGCTGATGGGGTTAGTGGAGGATGAGCTTTGAGGCAACAGCTAAGCAACTTAGGGGCCTCCTTTACTTTCAACACACTGATGAGTACAACCAGCTTGCAGCGTAGTTCTCTCAATAACTCCAGCTTATCCAAAGCTGTGTTTCCCAGTCAGTTTAGTGTTAGGAGCCTTTCTATGAGGGAGCTGAATTCTTATTTTGTCCTGCAGAGACTCAAAGTCTTCACTTCCCCTGACCCCAGTTACGTACTGACTATAAGGGGTGTTTGCCGCGACCTAGGGTCCGGTAAATCTCTGGTTTTCTCTTCACTATGCTTGTAGCTAATAGTGATCCTTCGGTCCCCAGTACCGGTAGCAATGTGCAGGACTCTTCCAAGCCAAACGCACTTTTCCAATAATCTTCCTTCCACTTTGCCCTTCGATTTGCTCAACTCTTAATAGATAGTTCAGTCTTCTTCCAGTGGGGCACAGCTCTGACTAGACTAAGGTGAATTAGACCACCTGTACCAGCTCTCCACGTTCTGAACTGAGACAGGCTCAAACTGGACACGTCTACTCTGTCCAAGGACAGGAAACTGACTGACTAGAAAATCACTCCCTTCCACACCCCTGCTGGTGTGTCAGAAGTGTACATGATGTCATGAAGAGACCTTAACTGTTACCTCTCCACTCATCCTCCTGGTATTGTGTACCAGGGCTACAGCAGGATTCATTTGGTATCGCATCAACTGCATGCCAACTTTTCCGCACCAATATGGGTGCAGATTGAGCTTTAAACCTTTTGCCAGCTTTGTTCACCTAGTTACTTCTTGGTATACACTGCGCGGGATCTGAATGCTCGTGAGCCGCATAGGGAATGCATATAATGGCTTGGCTGCACCAAATCGCTAGGCTGGCGATAATTTGTAGGGTGAGTAGATTGGGATATTTACCATAGTCCAAGTATCGAATCGATGTTATCGCCGAATCACTAATTCGGTACCATACGTACCGGAGTCCCATGATGACTGTAGTGCGCGCCGCGCCCCTGCCTGATCATTCACTGCTGAAGGACCCCGAAACAGGGCACTCAGCAGGGAGAGAGGACAGGTAAATATCTCAGTGCCGTGGCCTACGACGTGACATCGGCACTGTGTACCCCCTGCTCAGACACCGGCACCGGCCAGCGAGAAGGTGAGTATTTTTTTTTTTTTTTTGGTTGCAGCCTGCGGCGCATAAGGCCTAACTACGAGCATTATGGGGCAAATCTATGGGGCATAATACATTTTTTTGTTTAATGGTCCCCCACTGTGCTGGCCTTTAATTTCAATGGCTCTGGGTTTTTTTGGGGGGGGCCCACAGACTTGCTATGGCCCCTGATTCATGTAGCCTGCTCTGGCGGATTTAAGCTGTTAAGGAGCCATATCATGGACCTTGCCAGCAGGCGGCTGGAGTACCTTGGGCCCACCAGAGAAAAAATATCTTGGCCCACCTCATACTTCCACCTTGAAAAGGAAGGGGACAAAGGCTGGGCACGCTGTGCCTCTGCAGCAAATTTAGGCCATGCCACGTTGCACCAAGACTGTCCAGGATTGGGATGCTTTAGTCTAGGTTGGGAGGACCCTCACGAGCCACCGAGGCCATCAGAGCATGCCAGAGTTGTAGGGAGGCAGAGATACCTCCATTTGAACCAGAAAGAGGTTAAAGGCTGCGGCGCGTAGGGGTCGCGCAAATTTAGGCCCGCCCCGACCACACCCATTTACAGCTAATCACACCAAATCCTGTCCCCAAGCGCACCCAATTTAGCACTATCACAGACGTAATGAGGCAATGGCTGGTACAGGAAAGAAAGAAAGAGCAGAGAGAATATGTACAACAGAAAGAAGAGAGGAAAGAAGAAAGAGAAGAGAAAGAAAAAAAAAGAACAGGTATTTTAGAAAGAAAGTGGAGTAAATTCTTTAGAGATGAGAGTAAAATAAAAGAAGAGGTGTGTACTAGGTTTTGGTTTAGTAGGTGTAAATTCTGAGTGGCCCCTAATCAGAGAACCTCAGCAAATGCCGCGCTGTTGCCAAAATCATATAATAAATTAACCAATTTTAAATTCGCATAGCTTGGTAAATAAAACCATCCCTAAAGAAAATATAATTTACACAAGTTAAAAATACTTACGGTAGAGTTGTGCGATACTTTCCGATATCCTAAAGTATCGGAATCGGAATGGTATCGCCATAATCACTAAAATATCGGCGATACCCGATCGATACCGAAGTCCCATGTAAGTCTATGGGAACAAAATATCGAAATTAAAAAAAACCCATTCTTGCCTTGTTGGTTAATTGTACATGAAGGAAAACAAGAAAGAGTAATGTAGAATGTATTGGGGAAGGTTGAGGAGACATTAAAGGCATAGATGTTTAACCCAATCAAATGGAATAGCATAAATATTTTTTTTTTTAAAGATGTTCGGATTGACGAAGAAATTGACAATGTTAACGTTTTTTATATTTTGGCAAATATGTATATTACACAACTTCCATGCTCTTCATCTTCACCTTTTTAACTTTTCACACACTTTCTCCTTCATAATCTTCTGCAGCATCATCTTTTTCATCAAATTATTCTTCATCTTCACCTTCTTTATCTTCTTCTTAAACTTCTTGCTATTCATCTTTGTTAACATTACTCATATTCTTCTTATTAAACTATTATTCTTATTCATATTCTGCTTCATCTTCTTCATCATATTCTTATTTGTGACAGAGAATCCTGTACTTGTAATCTGTCAAAGTATGAATTTTTCATCCTTCCGTTCTTGCTGTCACAAAAGATTTAAATTACAACAGTATTTGTCCGTGTTCAGTTTAGCCTGCAGCAGCAGGCATTTTCCAGGGGCACCACGAGGAGGAACGGACTCACCCCCATACACTGCTTAGTCTTCTTCTGCTTAGAATTTAGAGCATATATTTTGCTCTTCATTTTGGTCTTATACTTCATGTTCTTCTGCTTTTAGATCTTCTGCTTATTGTTCTTGTGTCTCTTGTTCCGTATCTTGTATTTGTAGCACAATCTTGTACCAGCTGATGTTACTGGGACACGGTTACTAAGCAGGAGGTACCTGTGCTCCAAAGCACTACCAAGGACCAGCAGACGTTGCTGGAACTCGGATACCGAGATGGAGGCACCTAGGCCAAAGGCACTGCGGAGAACCAGTTGACGGTACTGGAACCCGGAGGGGCAGCAGAAGGAAAAGAGCCAATGGCACAACCGAGGACCAGCTGACGTTACTGGGACACGGTTACTAAGCAGGAGGTACCTGTGCTCCAAAGCACTACCAAGGACCAGCAGACGTTGCTGGAACTCGGATACCGAGATGGAGGCACCTAGGCCAAAGGCACTGCGGAGAACCAGTGACGGTACTGGAACCCGGAGGGGCAGCAGAAGAAAGAGCCAATGCACAACGAGACCAACGTACGGACACGTACTAGCAGGAGACTGTGCTCCAAGCACTACCAAGACAGCAGACTTCTGGAACTCGATACAGATGGAGGCACCTAGCCAAGGCATGCGGAGACAGCTGACGTAGGAACCGGAGGGCAGCAGAAGGAAAGAGCCAATGGCACAACCGAGGACCAGCTGACGTTACTGAACCCCAGTAACACAGGAGCAAGTGTTGACTGTGCTAACAGCACTTCCGAGCAACAACTGGCGGTGTTGGAGCCCAGGGTCAAGGAGGATGTTTAAATACTAGATCAAGTAATTTCCTTGTTACCTGTCAATTTTAAATGTCTATACTTCAAACAAGAGAAAGATAACCTTTACTACCATAAGATGATGATTTCATTTAAACTAATATCTAGATAAATAAAGAATTGACAAACATAAACACATACATTAACATGTTGAACAGCAATGCAAACCACAAAATAAATTAGTTAAGGAATCTGCTATACGGTTGTACATAAAAGCATACAAGTACATATCTGAATCCATTAATGATGGATAAGTAACAGTATGTACACCATTTTTATTGTATAGACAATGAATGTCTGACTTCAAAACATCATCAGCATTACAAGTTATCTGTGATATTACTAAAATGTTACATTTGCTGAATAATGTCACTAAACAGTTTATACAAAATTATACAATTTCCATCATGTAATACTCATAATATGTGGCAATAATCATGTTTATTAACAAACATAACCTTTAAAAAGTGCATAGTGCATAGTGAAAATTGCTATTTATGCTGACTGTCGACTTGCAAGCATGACAACGGATAGATAAGGTATATATAGATGAGACTGCATAGCCACAGATGGTGAATGGCGATGTAATACTGTACCTCAATAAAGTGTGCGTCACTACTACTATTTTTTTAACTTATAAAGTACGTGGTTGCTTGCGCTTGTTGAGCACAGCTGCCTCCTGCTGAGACGCGTTGTATGAACATGTGCAGGTGTTCACTGATCTGAGTTCTTTTTGGAGTGAGATCCGCTCAGTTGTTCTTACCACTGTGGTTGTAGTCTGCTGACGTGTTCACGCACATCTTGAAATTTTCTTATTGTGCTGCTCCATCTATACAATAAAATATGTTGACGCGCTTACATCCGATCAACATTGGTTGCAAAACTATAGATACAAAAGGGCTCAACCAGACATTGTGTGCAGTGTTCACTGCAGTCTCTGCGGAATAACCACACTTAGCCTTATAACTTTTCAGACTTTCTTTATCAATCTACCAAGATGAAGAAGGCAGGGAGTAAGGCACGTGGTCGTGGAGTTTCTTCAGGAGAGGACGTGGGGATTCTGTGGCTGCTGCGGCCCCCAGTGACACAGCATCCACCAGTTTTCCCGGGCCGTGAGCGTTCCTTTATGCGCACTTTTGTAGGAGCTCGGAGTACCCCCCTGCTGCGGGAAGAACAAATTGAAGCCGTTGTTGTTTGGATCTCAGCCAATGCATCGACTTCAATTGCTTCCACCTCCTCTCAGGACCACAGCACTGTTGGGCAACCATCTGTCTCTTCACCGCCTGGCAAATTGCCCAGGCAGTCAGAGAGTTCTGTACAGGAGCCAGCTGAGTGTCTGCTTCTGTTCTCAGAATCTATTGGCTTGCAAACAGGGGCCCAGCCAAGCAGCATTCTGTAATGTGAAGAAGAGGGAGTATGCAGTGATGCGCAACAGCTGTGTCTCTCTGAATCTGAAGAGGCGGGTGAGACAGTGCCGATGGTCAGCACACCGCAGAACGCATCTGATGATGATGATGAGACCCAGGTGCCAGTTTCTGTTGAGCATGGTGCTGGCCAGACCACCCAACAGCAGGTGTTGGAAGAGGGTAGTGGAGATGATGAGGTCCAAACCCAACATGGCATGAAGAACAGGAAGGTGGTGGGAGCAGCTCAGAGGAATAATAATAATATTTATTTATATAGCGCCATCATATTCCGCAGCGCTTTACAGTTTAGCAGTTTCAGAACACAAGTCATAAGTAACAACGTTAACAATACAATAATTTAAGCTAAATAAGTCGCCCCTGCTCGTGACAGCTTACAATGTACAATGAGATGGGGGAGATACAAAGTATAGGTGTTTATATACAATGGTGCATTTACAATGATGTTCCAGCCATCTTAAGGGACTGAGGGATGGAGATAGTGAATGGGCTAGAGACACACACACACTTACACAGAATACATAGAATGACTTTGATTAGTGAATGTGATAGGCCGCTCTGAACAAATGTGTTTTGAGGGAGCGCCTGAAACCATGCAAATTGTGGATAGTCCTAATTTCTTGGGGTACAGCATTCCAGAGGATTGGCGTAGAGCAGGAGAAGTCTTGGAGTCGGGAGTGGGAGGTACGTATTAGTGCAGAGGTTAGTCGAAAGTCGTTTGCAGAGCGCAGCAGTCGGTTAGGCCGATAGATAGAAATGAGGGAGGAGATGTAGGAGGGGTGCTGCACTGTGGAGAGCTTTGTGGGTGAGAACCAGTACTTTGGTTGAAAGCTGGGAGAGGCCTAGAGAAATGGTTAGTGATAGAAGGAAGATAGAGGAAGACATTGCCCCAACGGTACAAACAGGAGGGAGAGTTAGGCTGCAGACTCGGTTGCCTGTAGCCTCCAGTTTGGCACCTGTTCGGAGCAGTTGTCTTCCAAAAGTCAAAACGTGCGCTCCCAGGACTTGCACTGCGTGGTCCTTTTTTCACACACTTGCACATGATATTTGCTATGTGAAATGCAAGCTGTGTAATAAAAATTAAAAATAGCTAAAAGTGTCAGTCACCTCAATACCACAAATATGTGGAAACATGTGCGGACAAAGCACGTAGTTGAGTTACAAAGACACACTGGAGATGTAGGCCAACCTACAGCAGCACCTACATCTTCAGGTTGTGTTGAAGCCTCTTCATCGAGCTCACACACAGCTGGTTATGCTTCCTCACAGGATCGCCATGGAAGAACCTCGGCCACTGTTGTCCAGAGACAAACTGTTATTCCACACACAGCAGCAAGTTCCCTGTCATCCTCACACTCCCAGGCCACAAAACAGCCAGCGGTAGCACAGGCATGGGATAAAAGACGGCCATACTCCGCAAACCATGCACGAGCACAGGCTCTGAATGCTGGCATTGCAAAACTCCTGTCCCTTGAAATGCTGTGATTCAGGCTGGTGGAGACAGACAGTTTCCGTAACTGAATATCATTGTCAATCCCACAATACAATGTGCCAAGCCGATTTCATTTCAGCAGGCAAGCCGTCCCTGGTCTGCAAAAGCATGTTGAGGGAAAAATTAAACATGCGCTACTAAAAGCCCTCAGTAGCAAGGTCCACCTGACCACCGATGCGTGGACCAGTACCCATTGTTATGATCTGCTACAACCAGTAAGGAAAGAAGGGAATTCTGTCCCTACAATACAACTAAGCTGAATCCCTACGATGTAACGGGGAACCTGATCCTGCGACCAGACCCGCTAAAGTCCTCATCTAGTGTGAACGAAGACCTATAGTTGCGAGGGAGTAATCCCTACAAGATCTAGGGACTGGGAGAAAAGGTGGACACCAGTCCTAACATAAATTGTAGCATGGATAATTAAACAGAAAAATAAATACTTTGTGATCCTAACATCAAGCAAAACTCACAGATTAAGGCACCTAAGCACCCGGCTAGCTTAACAGTAGATAATACAATGAAGTCAAGCAAAGCCAGAAGGGCGGAGCCAGACTAAATAGGGAAAAAAGGTCATGTGACCAGCAAACTGAAACAAAACCTAACAAGAGGGTTCTAACACCCATGGCCAGGGACAATACCTTTCCCTCACTGCCCATTGGGTCAATGTTGTGCAGCCGGGTACTGATCTTGCGAGTGGCGCTGTACGTGTTCTGCCAACTCCAAGGATTGCAGGAATCAAGTCTGTACACATTGATTCCTCCTCCTATTCCAGTTCCTCAGAATCATCGCTGCAGGAGCCGTCACGGTCTACCTCCACATGGACCCGTGAACGTTTACCTGTTGCGACCGATATGAGCACAGCCGTGTCCAAATGTCAACAGGCCATCCTGAAATTAATTTCCATGGGGAATCTTAGCCACACAGCGCAGGAGCTCTGTAATGCCATAAAGCAGGAGAGCGACGTGTGGTTTTTGGAAGAGAATCTACAGGCAGGCTTGGTAGTGTGTGACAATGGCCGAAATCTGGTGTCAGCTCTGGGCCTTGGCAACCTCACTCACATACCATGTCTGTCATATGTGCTCAACTTGGTCGTGCAGAGTTTTTGAGGGACTATCCGGATCTTGATGCACTGCTGCACAAGGTCCGCCTAGAGTGCGCTCACTTGCGACGTTCCAGCATGGCCAGATCGCTGATTGCAGCTCTGCAACGCAGATTTCACCTTCATGAACATCGCATCATATGTGACGTACCCACCAGGTGGAATTCCTCGTTACATATGTTGGAGCGGTTGTGTGAGCAGCAGCCAACAGTAATGGAGTATCAGCTGCATCAGGCGCAGTCAACTCGCAATTTGCGCCGTTCACACTTCACCACTACTGAGTGGGCCTCTATAATAAGAATAATAATATTATTTATTTATATAGCGCCATAATATTCCGCAGTGCTTTACAGTTTAACAGTTTCAAAACACGAGTCATAAGTAACAACGTTAACAATACAATAATTAAAGCAAAATCAGCCGCCCCTGCTGGTGAAAGCTTACAATCTACAATGAGGTGTGGGAGATACAAAGTACAGGTGTTTATATACAATGGTGTTTTTACAATGATGGTCCAGCCATTTTAAGGAAGTGAGGGATGCATGGAGATAGTGAATGGGCTACACACACAGAATTACACATAGAATGACTTTGATTAGTGAATGTGATAGGCCACTGTGAACAAATGTGTTTTGAGGGAGCGCCTGAAACCATCCAAATTGCGGATAGTCCTAATTTCTTGGGGTAGAGCATTCCAGAGGATTGGCGCAGCGCGGGTGAAGTCTTGGAGTTGGGAGTGGGAGGTACGGATTAGTGCAGAGGTTAGTCGAAGGTCGTTTGCAGAGTGCAGCAGTCGGTTAGGCCGATAAATATAAATAAGGGAGGAGATGTAGGGGGTGCTGCGCTGTGGAGAGCTTTGTTGGTGAGAACCAGTAATTAGAATTGGATCCTATAATGAATGGGCAGCCACTGCCAGTGTAATGAGTGGCGAATAACTCTATGAAGGATATCTGCCACGTTTTGCGTGCGTTTGATGAGTCAACGCGGATGGCGAGTGCAGATGATGCACTAGTCAGCCTGACTGTCCCCCTTATCTGCCTGCTTCAAAAAACACTGCAAGCACTAAGGCATGAGGTTTTGGAAGAGGTGGAGGATGAGGAGTCACAAATTCCATCACCTTCTGGACAGTCAGCGCAACGTGGTTCCTCACAAAGGGCTGGAGGACTTTCAAAGTACCATGCTGTATCAACAATTGAACCTCCAGAGTCGCTGTCTATATTTTCATAACCATTACAAACTTTTAATGTATTTACAAAGCACATAATGTACATTTTTTGTCTATCCTTTTGTAATGCTATTGTGTTTCCATAAACTGATGTTACAGAATTATGATACAAAGTTTTTAAATTTTGAGTTTTAAATTTTGTAAATTTATATGTATTTGAAGGACTTTGTGAGGAGGATGAGGAGGAGTCAATGGAGGAGGAAGACATCGCTCCAGAGGGAGGTAGACAATGCTCTAGTCAGTATGTAGACCAAGGGTGGGGTGATGCACAGCAGGCGGAGATGACGCCTCTTGCAGGGGACAACGTTTCTTGGCCAGTTGGGAGTCTGCAGCACATGGTTGATTTCATGCTGCAGTGGCTGAGAAACGACCGCCGCATCGAACACATTCACACCACGTCTGATTATTGGGTGTACACCCTCCTAGACCCTCGCTACCGGGACAACTTACAAAGCCTCATCACACCGTTGAACCGGGAGCGTAAAATGCGGAAGTACCAAGACACACTGGTGCAATCCATAATGTTCTCCATTCCAGCCGAGAGCACTGCTGCTGCTACTGATTTACAAAGCAGCTCTGTGCGTCGAGGCAGTGGAGACAGCTCTGCAACAAGAGGGAGCACAAGCAGCGCCTCTGCACAGGGCAAGAACAGTATGTTCCAAATGTGTCGAAGTTTTGTGGCAGCGCCACCAATGTCTACACCATCCGAGACGGCTCCAGTCAGCAGGAGGCAACATTTCCGTAAGATGGTTACAGACTACATGTCTTGCCCTCTCAGTGTACTCTCAGATGGCTCTTCCCCATTCAAGTTTTGTGTCTCTAAGCTGGATACATGGCCAGAGCTTAGCCAGTATGCATTGGAGGTGCTGGCTTGATCTGCTGCCAGTGTATTATCGGAGCGCGTCTTTACTGCTGCAGGTGGTGTACTAACAGACCGTTGCATGCGACTATCCTACGATAATGTAGAACGGCTTACTTTTCTGAAAATGAACTAGGCATGGATCTCGCCTGAATTTGCCTGTCCGGTTTCAGATTAACTAACTGGTTGGCAACGTTTTCCATGTCTCCTGTTATGTTCATCTTTCTACCACCTGAGCTATACTCCCTGGGCTACAACACTGCCAGTTGCTGCTCAGAAGTGTCGTGTCCACAGACCAATACACAAGCTATAGTATAGTGGGGTTCAGTAACGCCTGCTGTTCCCCTGCTGTGTGTCCGGCAAAAATTACTGCTACCTAGCTACACATGTTTAAAAAAACATGACATGTTAAAGTGGCTAGTGCTACACATAGATATCAGGCTACACCCTTATTTCTAAGCTGTAAACAAGTGAAACGTCAAATTTAAAACCATTCAATGATTAGTGTTGGTAACAAATCTGTAACTAAATAATTGTGACATATTATGGCAGATATCCACATGTCTAACACAAATGCTAACACAAAAGCATACTTATGCTATAGGGTACTGATGGTGAACCTTCTCACTCCATAACTTTGACCAATCCAACTCACATCATGCCTCAAATGCTGCAATGTTGGAAGTGCATAATGTGGGTTGAACTTTGACAACAGCTGCAGTGCGAAGGTTATCCTTCTGTGTTCTTGGCTTTTAAATAAAAGCATACAAGTAAATATAATAATACATTGTTGATTAAGGGACATGATGTACACCTGTAATATTGTGCAAACAATGGATGTAGGACTATTCCTCTTCAACATTACTTATATTTGTGTCATTTGAAAAAATACATATTTTAGTTAAAAATTAAAAACCCATGTTCAGTAGCTGTGAAAGGCCCGTTTGTGTACTTCTATATTGTTTGCAACCAATGTATTGTATACGGATGGAAGCGCGTCACACTAATAGATTAGATTTATTTTAAATGGAATGTAGCAGAACCAATTGGAGATAAATGAAAAGGATGAGCCACTGAGACACGCTCAGCAGAGTACAAGCAGCAGTGCTTGAACAAGTAACTGGAGCGTGATCTGCACTCAAAAAAGTAAAAAACACAGACTGAAGTGAACACTGAAACACAACTGTCCACAATCTGTGAAAAGCTCCTTTCTGTACTTCTATAGTGTTTGCAACCAATGTATTGTATACGGATGGAAGCGCGTCACACTAATAGATTAGATTTATTTTAAATGGAATGTAGCAGAACCAATTGGAGATAAATGAAAAGGATGAGCCACTGAGACACGCTCAGCAGAGTACAAGCAGCAGTGCTTGAACAAGTAACTGGAGCGTGATCTGCACTCAAAAAAGTAAAAAACACAGACTGAAGTGAACACTGAAACACAACTGTCCACAATCTGTGAAAAGCTCCTTTCTGTACTTCTATAGTGTTTGCAACCAATGTATTGTATACGGATGGAAGCGCGTCACACTAATAGATTAGATTTATTTTAAATGGAATGTAGCAGAACCAATTGGAGATAAATGAAAAGGATGAGCCACTGAGACACGCTCAGCAGAGTACAAGCAGCAGTGCTTGAACAGTAACTGGAGCGTGATCTGCACTCAAAAAAGTAAAAAACACAGACTGAAGTGAACACTGAAACACAACTGTCCACAATCTGTGAAAAGCTCCTTTCTGTACTTCTATAGTGTTTGCAACCAATGTATTGTATACGGATGGAAGCGCGTCACACTAATAGATTAGATTTATTTTAAATGGAATGTAGCAGAACCAATTGGAGATAAATGAAAAGGATGAGCCACTGAGACACGCTCAGCAGAGTACAAGCAGCAGTGCTTGAACAAGTAACTGGAGCGTGATCTGCACTCAAAAAAGTAAAAAACACAGACTGAAGTGAACACTGAAACACAACTGTCCACAATCTGTGAAAAGCTCCTTTCTGTACTTCTATAGTGTTTGCAACCAATGTATTGTATACGGATGGAAGCGCGTCACACTAATAGATTAGATTTATTTTAAATGGAATGTAGCAGAACCAATTGGAGATAAATGAAAAGGATGAGCCACTGAGACACGCTCAGCAGAGTACAAGCAGCAGTGCTTGAACAAGTAACTGGAGCGTGATCTGCACTCAAAAAGTAAAAAACACAGACTGAAGTGAACACTGAAACACAACTGTCCACAATCTGTGAAAAGCTCCTTTCTGTACTTCTATAGTGTTTGCAACCAATGTATTGTATACGGATGGAAGCGCGTCACACTAATAGATTAGATTTATTTTAAATGGAATGTAGCAGAACACAATTGGAGATAAATAAAAAGGATGAGCCACTGAGACACGCTCAGCAGAGTACAAGCAGCAGTGCTTGAACAAGTAACTGGAGCGTGATCTGCACTCAAAAAAGTAAAAAACACAGACTGAAGTGAACACTGAAACACAACTGTCCACAATCTGTGAAAAGCTCCTTTCTGTACTTCTATAGTGTTTGCAACCAATGTATTGTATACGGATGGAAGCACATCACACTAATAGATTTGATTTTTTTCTAATATAATGGAGCTGCACCAATTCCACTAAATAAAATAAAAAAAAAAAAAAAAAAAAAAGTGACACGTGCAGATGCCTACAAACAGCGGTGGATGCAGAGCAAACTGCAGCGTCACCTGCACTGTCACACACACACCTTGCACAGAGCTGTTAAAACAACACTGGCAAAATGAAGCTTTACACAGCGGTTGGTAAACTAGCCTGCCTCAAGCACAGTAGTACACAAAATCGCAATATCTAACTGTCCCTCAGAATCAGCACAGCAGCGTTCTGTCCCTAACTGAGTTCACAGCACAGTGACGCTAAAATGGCTGCGGCGCCTTTTATAGTGCATTCTGACATCATTTCAGCAGCCAATCACAGCCATGCCATTAGTTAAGATGACCGCATCATTACAGGATGTGCCCACACTTCGTAGGATTCCTCATTGGCTGACTAAAATCACATTGCCTCTCAAAGAATTATGGGAACTTCCGATTCCGGTATACGATATTGAAAAAGTATCGGAATTAAGTATCGGAATTCCGATAACGCGAATATCGGCCAATACCCGATACTTGCGGTATCGGAATGCTCAACACTACCCAGGAGAGCTTCCACCTGATGTATTTGGGCCGGGTCGAGGTCCGAGAGTTCAGCTCGCATTTTCTCCAAGATTGCTTGCCCCCAGGTTCATGGAGGAGGAGGCTGCCAAATTCTTTTAGTACATTCATGCCCAGGGGGACGATGTATCCATCATACTCGCCTCCCTGAATCAGGACCACGCCTCGCTGGCCCAATGGCTTGCCGTACATCGAGATCTGCATCCATGCTACTCCGGCGACGGGGATGGGTAATTGATTGACAGCCACTAGTTTTATCACGGATCCCCACTGGGGCCTTGTGGCTTCTGGAAAGTGCTGCCGGAAGTAAGCCTCAGGCATAGTGGTTACTTGTGACCCCGCGTCCACCATGCAACGCACGGCACGGCCTTCAAATTCCGCTCAAACCAGCGGACACTTTGCGATTAGATCCTCGAGACTTCCACCACCCCGCGGGGTGCGTTCTGGCTCTGAGCGGAGTCCCCCCGGCTCAGAGTCCTCTAGTTTAATGGCCGCCAGGGCGGGTTCTTCCCCCACCAAGGGCACTCCCAGGCGAAGTGGCCCACCTCTCCACAGTTAAAGCAAGCGACGGGCTTGTGTTACAGGGCTTCCAAGTTGTCATGCTCGGCCCTGGTGGGTTGCCCATTGTGCCGGCCTTTCTTTTCACTTCAGCTAGTTCACTGCTGATACTCTCCAGCTCCTGTCGCATTTCCCCCACCCACGGGGGCTCGCTGATAGCATTCACGGAGGCTTCAGTGCTCTGGGCCTTTCCCACGGGGGCTGTCACCTTTTGCTCTCGCTCTCGTGCGCGGGCCTCACTCCCTACCCCGGAAAAAGGTCAACCAGCACCCGCTCCCGCAGGGCTTGCTTAGTCAGGGGGTCGCGCAATCCAGTCACCAAGAGGTCACACAGAGTTCTCAGTTCCCCTACATCAGTTGTGTCCCCGTGGGTCTCCTCCAAGATCTGCACTATCCGGACAAAAGTATTTCGTTGTCCTGGAGGTCTTAGCATCACAAAGTTCCGGGCCTCTCCCTCCAATGCCATGATGGCCACCTCTGCCTCCAGATCAGGGGTGCATCCTGAACAAGCCCCGCATTCACTCTGCCCAGCTCCACAGCATGGTATTACTGTCGTGAACTTGGGCAAGTTGTTCCGCATGGCCCCCAACGACAGGCTGGTCCGGGGGCCACTGTCACCCCTTGGTCTGTGGCTTCCCCACTCGCACTTGGAGACTGCATCCTGCCGACTACGCCAAATGTGGTGTGCGAAGGTACGTGGGATACAGTGAAACTTTATATGGGGGTTCTATGTATAACTAGCAAGCTAACAATAATTTTCCTCGCAGGGAAACTATACAATAATACACCTTGAACTGAGCAAATGGCTATTAGGCAGGTGCCGATGACCATGGGGCTGCAATAAGGCCATCTAAATGTCCTAGAACTATAATCAACAGTGAACAGTGTGTCACTTATCCTTCTCTGACGTCCTTCAGAGCTGTGGTCTGGTAGGTGTCCGTTCGGGGGCGTATCAGTCGCTGGGCCCAGCCAACGAGGAGTTGTTGTAGGCTTCGGGCGTTACACCCAGGTGCAGATGGGGCGAAAAAGGCCCTGAAGAAATTCCCTGGCATTGAGATCGCTCCTCCCGGAGACGAGATGGCGGCAGCTTCGGGCTCTGCTGTGTAGGCTACAGCCGCAGGCTGGACCGGGACAGTAGCGACCGTGGATGGCTGCGCACAGGCCCTGGCCGCAGACTGTAACGTGGCAGTGGTGGATAGGATACAGGCCGCAGCCGCAGGCTGGAGTGAGGCAGTAGCGGTCGCTGCTGGAGGAGTACAGGCCGTAACCACGGGCTGGAGTGAAGCAGTAGCCGTCGCAGCTGGAGGAGTACAGGCCGCAACTGCGTGCTGGAGTGGGGCAAAGGCGGTCGCGGCTGTAGGAGTACAGGCCACAACCGCAGGCTGGAGTGAGGCAGTGGCGGTCGCGGCTGGAGGAGTACAGGCCGCAACTGCGTGCTGGAGTGGGGCAAAGGCGGTCGCGGCTGGAGGAGTACAGGCCGCGGCCGCGGGCTGGAGCGGGGCAGTCGAGAGTTAAGGTCTCAGAGTACTGCTCCTTCTTTGCTCCGCTCGGGTTTGTCCTCTCCCCAATCACGTGAGTCCCTGTGCTTTCTCACCATGGCAGCTGACCTTGTCTCTCTCTCCACTCCCTATCAGGTTCCTCCTTCCTGTCTCTGGTCTGCCTCTGCATCGAGTGCCCCTGCTGGTCTCCTGTACTCCTTTTTATAGTCGCCCCGCCCCTGTAATTTCCAGAACAGTCTCTGGGTCATCTTGCAGTTTCTTCCCTCGGGAACCTTTCCCAGAGGCGTATCCAGGGGGGGCAGCCGAGGCATGTGCCCCGGGAGCAGCCGGCAGGGGGGCGCAGTCGGGCCACCTAATGCAGCGGTCCGCAGTGTCTCCCCTGCAGCTGCATTCTGCTGCCCCCGGCCTGGGAGTCGGCGGTTCCTTGTGCTGGCTGTCAAGCTGACAGCCGGCGCAGAGAAGCTGCCGCGTGCTGGCTCCCAGGGATCAATTGTACTGGCGTCTATATAGACGCCAGTACAATTGCAGCTCTGACCGCCGGGTCAGAGCAACACCAGCAGCGTGATCAGGTCATGTGATCACGCTGCTGACGTCACTAGCCGGCGGCATACAGAAGGAGGAACACGGGTGGTAAGTGTGCTCCACTGTGGAGCTGAAGAAACACCGAAGATTAGCGGGGGACATAATGTGTGTGTTGGGGGGGATTTAGAGTGGGGATCTGGGAGTACTTTTTTGTGGGGGGATTTAGAGTGGGGATAGGGGAGTAATTTTTTTGTGGGGGGGATTTGGAGTGGGGATGGGGGGGTACTTTATGTGTGGGGGAATTTGGAGTGGGGATGGGGGAGTAATTTTTTTGTGGGGGGATTTGGAGTGGGGATGGGGGATACATTATGTGTGGGGGGATTTGGAGTGGGGATGGGGATAGGGGGTTATTTTATGTGTGGGGGTTTTGGAGTAGGGATGGGGATGGGGGTTATTTTATGTGTAGGGGGGATTTGGAGTGGGGATGGAGGGGTTATTTTATGTATGGGGGGATTTGGAGTGGGGATGGGGGGTTATTTTATGTATGGGGGATTTGGAGTGGGGATGGGGATACATTATGTGTGGGGGATTGGGAGTTGGGATGGGGTTATTTTATGCGTGGGGGATTTGGAGTGGGGATGGGGGTTATTTTATGTGTGGGGGGATTTGGAGTGGGGATGGGGGGTTATTTTATGTGTGGGGGATTTGGAGTGAGGATGGGGGGTTATTTTTTGTGTCGGGGGATTTGGAGTGGGGATGGGGAGTACTTAATGTGTGTGGGGGATTTGGAGTGGGGATGGGGGGTACTTAATGTGTGTGGGGGATTTGGAGTGGGGATGGGGGGGTACTTAATGTGTGTGGGGGATTTGGCGTGGGGATGGGGGGTACTTAATATGTGTGGGGGATTTGGAGTGGGGTTGGGGGGTACTTAATGTGTGTGGGGGATTTGGAGTGGGGATGGGGGGTACTTAATGTGTGTGGGGGATTTGGCGTGGGGATGGGGGGTACTTAATGTGTGTGGGGGATTTGGCGTGGGATGGGGGATATTTAATGTGTGTGCAAGATTTGGCGTGGGGATGGAGGGTACTTAATGTGTGTGGGGGATTTGAAATGGGGATGGGGGTATTTAATGTGTGTGGGGGATTTGGCATGGGGATGGGGGCATTTAATGTGTGGGGTGGATTTGGAGTGGGGCTGGGGGATTTAACCCTTAATCCCCAAGGGTGGTTTGCACGTTAATGACCGCGCCAATTTTTACAATTCTGACCACTGTCTCTTTATGAGATTATAACTCTGGAACGCTTCAACGGATCTTCAAAATTCTGAGAATGTTTTCTCGTGACATATTGTACTTCCTGATAGTGGTAAAATTTCTTCGATATAATTTGCGGTTATTTATGAAAAAAATGGAAATATGGCGAAAATTTAGAAAATTTTGCAATTTTCAAACTTTTAATTTTTATTCCATTAAAACAGAGAAATATGTCACACAAAATAGTTACTAAATAACATTTCCCACATGTCTACTTTACATCAGCACAATTTTGAAACCAAATTTTTTTTTGCTACGAAGTTATAAGGGTTAAAAGTTGACCAGCGATTTCTCATTTTTACAACAAATTGTACAAAACCATTTTTTTTTAGGAACCACCTCACATTTGAAGTCACTTTGAGGGGTCTATATGGCAGAAAATACCCAAAAGTGACACCATTCTAAAAACTGCACCCCTCAAGGTACTCAAAGCCACATTCAAGAAGTTTATTAACCCTTCAGGTGCTTCACAGGAGCTGAAGCAACTTGGAAGGAAAAAATGAACATTTAACTTTTTAGTCACAAAAATGATCTTTTACAAGCATTTGTTTTCTTTTCACTAGGGTAAAAGGAGAAAATGGACAGAAAAGTTGTGCAATTTCTCTTGAGTACGACGATACCCCATATGTGGGGGAAAACCACTGTCTGGGTGCACGGCAGGGCTTAGAAGGGAAGGAATTGAGATTGGACGCCATGTCGCGTTTCGAGAGCCCCTAATGAGTCTAAACAGTGGAAACCCCCCACATGTGACACCATTTTGGAAACTAGACCCCCTAAGGAACTTATCTAGATCTGTTGTGAGCACTTGAACCCCCAAGTGTTTCACTAAAGTTTATAATGCCTGGGTGTGAAAAAAAAAAAATTCCACAAAAATGATTTTTTTGTCCCCAATTTTTGATTTTTCCCAAGGATATTGGACCCCAAAAGTTGTTGTCCAATTTGTCCTGAGTTCGCTGATACCCCATATGTCAGGGAGAAATACTGTTTGGACGCACCGCAGGGCTCGGAAAGGAAGTAATGACGTTTTGGAATGCAGACTGTTGTGAATGGGTTTGAGATGAGTTCTGAGCAGAGGCTCCCTCTGGTGGTTACAAGCGGTGCTAGTCTGTCCAGTGAAGATTGTGAGGACTGGGAATCAGGTGTTACTGACTGGTCTTATATAAGGGAGTCACCTTCCCATCAGGGTTGCCGGTGATCAATTGTTCTGGTCTGAATCCTTTATTCCAGTTTCCCTTGTAGCCTGCTGTGTCGTGTCTGCATCTCCTGCTAACAGATAAGACATTTTCTTCTTTTGTGTTTGTGCTATATTTTTGCATTTTGTCCTGCACTTCTGTGGGGGCCTTCAGGGTCCCCTCCGGGGGCTTCTGCCCTCTCAGTTTTGTTCAGCCACTGATGTTTGTACTTTTGCTTTTTCCAGTTTTTTCAGTGGCTGCTGTTTTGATTTTGTTACACCAGAGAGCTAATTTAGGTGGTAGAGGTCGTGTGATCTCAGGTGTTTTTGAAATTAGTAGAGTTGGTGCTTTTCAGGGTTTTCTGGGATTGCAGTAAGTACCCTTCCTATCCTTTTCTATTTAGTTAGTTTGGGCCCCAGCGTTTGCTCATACTATTTTCTTTCTGTGTCAGTATTTCATCTTGTCTAACCGCCATTACATGTTTGGGGGCTTTCTATTGTCTTTGGGGTTCTGCTCCGGGCAGATAGCTTTCCTATATCTATCTTTAGGTGTAGTTAGTTTCTCAGGCTGTGACGAGGCGTCTAGGACCAACGTAGGAACGCTCCACGGCTGCCTCTAGTTGTGGTGGTTAGTCAGGGTACTGCAATCTCATAGATTCCAACTGCTCTGGTGTATTGCCTTTTTTGCCTGCACTCCTCAGCTACCGAAACATAACAGCAGACTTTGATGGGTGTCATGTTCAGTTTGCAGAGTCCCTGATGTGCCTAAACAGTGGAAACCCCCACAAGTGACCCCATTTTGGAAACTAGACCCCCTAAGGAACTTATCTAGATGTGTGGTGAGCGCTTTGAACCCCAAGTGCTTCACAGAAGTTTATAACGCACGGACGTGAAAATAAAAAAATCACATTTTTTCCGCAAACATGATCTTTTAGTCCCCACTTTTTTATGTTCCCAAGGGTAACAGGAGAAATTGGACCCAAAAAGTTGTTTTCCAATTTGTCCTGAGTATGCTGATACCCCATATGTGCGGGGGAATCACTGTTTGGGCGCACGGCAGAGCTCAGAAGGGAAGGAGCGCCATTTGACTTTTTCAAACCAAAATTGGCTGGAATCGAGATTTTACGCCATGTCGCATTTGGATAACCTCTGATGTGCCTAAACAGTGAGAATCCCCCACAAGTGACCCCATTTTAGAAACTAGACTCCCTAAGGAACTTATCTAGATCTATGATGAGCACTTTGAACCCCAAATACTTCACACAAGTTTATAACGTAGAGCCGTAAAATTAAAAAAATCATATTTTTTCCACAAAAATGATCTTTTCACCCAATTTTTATTTTCCCAAGGTAACAAGACCTCAAAAATTATTGTGCAATTTATCCTGAGTACGCTGATACCCAATATGTGGGGGGTAAACCACTGTTTGGTTGCATGGCAGAGCTCGGAAGAGAAGAAGCGCAGTTTGATTTTTTCAACGCAGAATTGGCTGTATGCCATGTCGCGTTTGGAGAGCCCCTGATGTGCCTAAACAGTGGAAACCCCCACAAGTGACACCATTTTGGAAACTAGACCCCTTAAGTAACTTAACTAGATCTGTTGGGAGCACATTCAACCCCCAAATGTTTCACTAAAGTTTATAATGCCTGGGTGTAAAAGCAAAAAAAAAAAAATCCACAAAAAATTATTTTTTAGTCCCCAATTTTCCAATTTTTGATTTTTCACAAGGAAATTGGACCCAAAAAGTTGTTTTCCAATTTGTCCTGAGTACGCTGATACCCTATATGTGGGAGAAAACTACTGTATGGGCACACGTTGGGGCTCGGAAGTGAAGTAGTGACGTTTTGCATTGCAGACTTTGATAGAATGGTCAGCGGGTGTCATGTCGCGTTTGGAGAGCCCTGATGTGCCTAAACAGTGGAAACCTCCCACAATTGACCCCATTTTGGAAACTAGACCCCCAAAGGAACTTATATAGATGTGTGGTGAGAACTTTGAACCCAAAGTGCTTCACAGAAGTTTATAGCGTAGAGCCATAAAAATAATAAATCGTATTTTTTTCTACAAAAACAATATTTTTTGCCCCCAATTTTTTATTTTCCCAAAGGTAACAGAAGAAATTGGACCCCAAGAATTATTGTGCAATTTGTCCTAAGTATGCTGATACCGCATATGTGGGGGTAAACTACTGTTTGGTCGCATGGCAGAGCTCAGAAGGGAAGGAGCACCGTTTGACTTTTTCAACGCCGAATTGGCTGGAATTGAAATCAGAAGCCATGTCACATTTGGAGAGCCCCTGATGTGCCTAAACAGTGGAAACCCCCCAATTCTAACTCCAACCCTAACCCCAACACACCCCTAACACTAATCCCAACCCTAATCATAACCCTAACCACAAACCTAACCCTAACACACCCGTAACCCTAATCCCAACCCTAACCCTAACTTTAGCCCCAACCCTAACCCTAATGGGAAAATGGAAATAAATACATTTTTTTTAATTTTATTATTTTTCCCTAACTAAGGGGGGTGATAAAGGGGGTTTGATTTACTATTTATAGCAGGTTTTTATGATTGGCAGCTGTCACGCTAAAAGACGCTTAAGTAGTTTTTGAATCATCACATTTTGGGAGCTATATTTTTCTATATTTTGGCCCACAGAGTCATGTAAGGTCTTATTTTTTGTGGGACGAGGTGACGTTTTTATTTGTACCATTTTTGGGCACATGACATTTTTTGATTGCTTTTTATTACGATTTTTGGGAGGCAGAATGAACGAAAATCAGCAATTCATGCGTTTCTTTTGGGGAGGGGCGTTTATAGGGTTCCGCGTGTGGTAAAATTGATATTGGAGTTTTATTCTTCGGGTCAGTACGATTACGGCGATACCTCATTTATATAATTTTTTATGTTTTGGCGCTTTTATACAATTAAAACGATTATATATAAAAAAATTATTTTTGCATCGCTTAATTCTGCGACCTATAACTTTTTTTTTTGTTTCGCTGATGATGCTGTATGGCAGCTTGTTTTTATGCGGGACAAGATGACGTGTTAAGCGGTACCATTGTAACCGTCTTTTTGATCGCGTGTTATTCCACTTTTTGTTCGGCAGTATGATGATAAATCATTGTTTTTTAGACTTGTTTTTTTTTTTTTTTAAGGGGTTCACTAAATGGGTTAACTAGTGGGACAGTTTTATAGGGCGGGTTGTTACAGACGCGGCGATACTAAATATGTGTACTTTTATTGTTTTTTTTTTTACATTAAAGAAGTGAATTTATTGGGGAATTTTTTTTTTTCATTACTTAGGAATTTTTTTTTTACACGTTTATTTTTATTTTTTTTAACATTTTTACTTTGTCCAGGGTGGGACATCACAGTATGGGGTCAGATCAATGGTGTGACAGTGTGCACAGCACTCTGTCACACCTGCGATCGCACAGGCACTGCTGGAGGCTTCTCAGTGCCTGCTCTCAGCAGGCACTGAGGAAGCCGCCTCCCTGCAGGACCCGGCGGCCATCTTGTATCCGGGGTCCTGCAGTGAGGAGAGTCCCTCGGAACAGCGTGACACATCGCTCTGTTCTGAGGGTCTCAGGGGAGCGCGCAGGGAGCCCCCTGCACGATGCTCCCCTGTGCCCCCTGTACACCATGATCATGTTTGATCGCGGTTGTACCAGGGGTTAATGTGCGGGAGCGGTCCGTTACTGCTCCTGACACATAGTGCCGGGTGTCAGCTGTGATAATCAGCTGACACCCAGCGGCGATCAGCTGCGCTCCCCCGGGAGCGCAGCTGATCGCCCTGGACGTACTATTCCGTCCATGGGAATTAAGTACCAGGTCACATGGATGAATATTATGTCCAATGGGATTAAGGGGTTAATGTGTGTGGGGGGATTTGAGGACACTGAAGAGTATGTATGAGGAAACAGTATGGGGAGCGAACGGGTGAATGTATGTGTGACACAGTATGGGGAGTGAGGGTGATGGGATGTGTGCAGACACAGTATGGGGAGTCACGGGTATCTGTGAGCAGACAGTATAGAGAGTGAGGGGGTAAATATATGAGGAGACAGTATGGTGAACAGGGGGGATGTGAGAGGACACAGTATGAGGTGGGAGGGGAAGTGTGAGGTGACAGTATATTGCAGTTATTTTTATTCAGGAGCAGTATAATGACTCTTCTATCTTTAAGGGCATCGTGTGGAGAGTTGGTGCAGAAGACCGGAGAAGATGGAAGTCTGCAGAGACGAGCTGTGGATGAGAAAACTTTTGAGCTATTGTAGAATTTACAATAGATATCACTCATGTAATGTAAGAAGTGAAATATTTGGCATTGTACTGTACCTATATTTCTCTGCCATATCAGAGCATCATGAATTGTGGTATGTGTTAAAGGGGCCCACTGAGACTCTTTCGCCCGGGGCCCACGAAAACCTGGAGCCAGCCCTGCCCCCCACAACTTTAGCCAATAACCCCCAGTTTTCAATGAGTTACTATTTTATAAAGTAAATTAAGGTTGACAACCTTAAGTAATAAGTATTGATGTTGTTGGCATTGAATGGGCACTGTATGTGTGTTTTACTGTCCTCCACTCCCTGCCGACTTTTCTTCCCCATTGACTTGAATTGGGGTCGGGTCGAGTTTCAGTCGGACCTTCGACTTTTTCCGATAGTCGGCCGATTTCGTTCGACTCGACTTTTGGGAAAGTCGGGTGGTCCGAAACCCGACTCGACACTCCCGGAGGCAAAGTCGCTCATCTCTACTGAACACAAAAAAAAAATACATACAGGACACATATTTTACAGTGTGGTATATTTGTGATACTCCTCATACAAAGGGGCGTAACTAGGAACGGCAGGGCCCCACAGCAAACTTCACAATGGGGCCCCCCCCCGCGCGTTGCCAATCCGGTCTACCCAAAGTTGTGTTAAGAAAGATACCTTTATTATCCAAAATTAGAGGTTTTTGGACTAATAATAGTGAAATAACAGAAAAGAACCAACTCCCAGGAAGCAACTGAGGTAGTGACGAAGGTAGGCTTTCTCCAGAGTAAATGTGTGAAGAAACTTGTATCCGCCTGCAAATTGCTTTCAAAACAGATGATTTATTCAGTAGAACAACAGTCCGGTATACAGAATAATCTAAGATTGTTCTGTATGCCGCACTTTTGTTTACTGAATAAATCATCCATTTTGAAAGCAATTTATGGGCTAGATTACAAATTTCTTTTCACAAGAAAAATGCAACATAATTACCTTATTCAGCAGTTTCCTGGGGCCCTAGGACCCTGATGGGGCCTGCAGTTTCCTGGGGCCCAAGGCCCCTAATGGGGCCTGCAGTTTTCTTTGGACCTAGGCCCCTAATGGGGCCTGCTGCTTCCTTTGGACCTAGGCCCCTAATGGGGCCTGCTGCTTCCTTTGGACCTAGGCCCCTAATGGGGCCTGCTGTTTCATAGGGCCCCAATAGGGGCCTTCTGCTTCCTGGGGCCTCTAATGTGGCCTGCTGTGTCCTGGGGCCTGAGGCCCCTGATACACTCACACCTCCCCCCTCCGCTCTCCCACCTCTCCTCAAGTGCCGGGACGGGAAGCTGCGGCTGCCGCGTCCCTGTAAAAGAGAGTCAGACTCAGCAAGCATACTTACCAATCTGCCAATCCTCAGGTGACTGCGTCCTCCAGCTCTTTCTGCTCCGCGCGCCGCTCCGTCTCCACACTCCGACGACCACCACGCCAGCCTTGCATGTGACGTGAGAGCGCGCGCACGCCCCCACGTCACATGACGCGGAAGTGCCGGACTGCTCGGGGCCGTCCCACCTCCTCTCATAGCGGCGCCGGAGGTGGCAGGGGCCCCATATCAGACTCACACCACGGCAGCTTGCATGGGCGTACCCAGGATCAAAACTGGGGGGGGGGCAAGCCAATGTCGCATTTTTATACAGGTTACATCATATACACTGTACTTTATCCTGCATATTAGGTATGGAGCATTAGAACTGTTGTATATTGTATAATACAGCAGTGTATGCGACACTACGCTGTATATACCATATATTATACATGGCACACTCACCTCTATACAAAGAATAAGAGGCATTATAACCTGTATATGAAAAGTATAATACAGCAGTGTATATACACTCTATATACCGCACACGATGTGTATGACCCTGTATACACCATACTACACTCTATATACCACACACGATGTGTATGACCTGTATACACCATATACTACACTCTTTTTTTGAAGTAAAAAAAAAAACAAAACAGGAACAAACACAATACTTAAAATAAAGAACAAGTAAAGTTAAAAATCAACAAACTTACTGGTATTTCAATGGGAACTACGGGCCTGCTTTTGGCTAATGAGATGGTCAATGTTCGGTTCCATATTTGTCACAAGTGAGCAATTTTTCTCTTTCTTGATATCATTATTTCCTAGGGATTCCAAATTGCTATTAGTAAAATACCAATATATTATACAGCGCTACAAAAGCAATATACCAGCAATAAAACTGCCCACACAGAGACATACGACTGCACTGCCCACCACTGCAGCCTTGCCATCCCTATAA
>JARQOD010006153.1:0-44376 GCA_033576555.1 Oophaga sylvatica | reverse complement strand
ACCCCCAAATACGGGGTATTATTTTGGGGGAGGTGGGGATATACCACAAAATAAGGGGGTTTTTATACTTAGGGGGAAAGGGGTAGGAAAATACCACACACTATGGGGGTTAATATTTATGGGGGGGGTAAAGGATATACCAAAAACACTAACGGGATAAAATTTATGGAGGGGTGGGGAAATACCACCCCAAACTTTTAAATGGGGGTATAAAAAAATTTTTGGTTGGGGGGGTTGGGAAATCCACACACTAAAAGGGGGGAAAATTTAATTATGAGGGGGTGGGGATATACCAAAACATATACAGGGTATATATTTAGGGGGGAAAAGGTGGGATATACCAAAAAAATATACGGGAAAATAACTTATGGGGGAGGGGGGGAAAACCCCAAACACTAAAGGGGGATATACTTAGGGGGAGGTGGGGATATACCACACTTTTATCGGGTTTATACTTATGGAGGAGGTGGGATAAAACCACACCCTAACGGGGTTTATACTTAGGGAGGGAGGTGGGGGTTTACCAAATTTTTATGGGTATATACTTAGGGGAGGGGGTGGGAAAATTTTACCCCCACACTTTACGGGGTTTTTATTTTATGGGGGGGGGTGGGGATTTTTTTAAACCCACACACTTTGGGGGGGTTTTATATTTAGGGAGGGGGTGGGGATATACCACAAATATACAGGGTATATTTTTATGGGGAGGGGGGGGGAATACCCCCACCCCCTTTACCAGGGATATATTTAGGGAGGGGTGAGGATTTTACCACACTTCTTACGGGGTATATACTTTGGAGGAGGGGGGGATTTTCCCACCACAAAACCACACTATACAGGGTTATACTTATGGAGGAGGTGGGGATATACCACACACTATACAGGGTATATACTTATGGAGGAGGTGAGGATATACCACACACTATACAGGGTATATACTTATGGAGGAGGTGAGGATATACCACACACTATACGGGGTATATACTTATGGAGGAGGTGAGGATATACCACACACTATAAAGGGTATATACTTATGGAGGAGGTGAGGATATACCACACACTATACAGGGTATATACTTATGGAGGAGGTGAGGATATACCACACACTATACAGGGTATATACTTATGGGGAGGTGAGGATATACCACACACTATACAGGGTATATACTTATGGAGGAGGTGAGGATATACCACACACTATACAGGGTATATACTTATGGAGGAGGTGAGGATATACACACACTATACGGTATATACTTATGGAGGAGGTGAGGATATACCACACACTATACAGGTATATACTTATGGAGGAGGTGAGGATATACCACACACTATACAGGGTATATACTTATGGAGGAGGTGGGATATACCACACATATCGGTATATACTTATGGAGGAGGTGAGGATATACCACACACTATACAGGGTATATACTTATGGAGGAGGTGAGGATATACCACACACTATACGGGTATATACTTATGGAGGAGGTGAGGATATACCACACACTATACAGGGGTATATACTTATGGAGGAGGTGAGGATATACCACACACTATACAGGGTATATACTTATGGAGGAGGTGAGGATATACCACACACTATACGGGGTATATACTTATGGAGGAGGTGAGGATATACCACACACTATACAGGGTATATACTTATGGAGGAGGTGAGGATATACCACACACTATACGGGTATATACTTATGGAGGAGGTGAGGATATACCACACACTATACGGGTATATACTTATGGAGGAGGTGAGGATATACCACACACTATACGGGTATATACTTATGGAGGAGGTGAGGATATACCACACACTATACAGGGTATATACTTATGGAGGAGGTGAGGATATACCACACACTATACAGGGTATATACTTATGGAGGAGGTGGGATATACCACACACTATACGGGTATATACTTATGGAGGAGGTGGGATATACCACACACTATACAGGGTATATACTTATGGAGGAGGTGGGATATACCACACACTATACAGGGTATATACTTATGGAGGAGGTGAGGATATACCACACACTATACAGGGTATATACTTATGGAGGAGGTGAGGATATACCACACACTATACGGGTATATACTATGGAGGAGGTGGGATATACCACACACTATACAGGGTATATACTTATGGAGGAGGTGGGGATATACCATTACCACACACTATACAGGGTATATACTTATGGAGGAGGTGGGGATATACCACACACTATACAGGGTATATACTTATGGAGGAGGTGAGGATATACCACACACTATACAGGGTATATACTTATGGGGAGGTGAGGATATACCACACACTATACAGGGTATATACTTATGGAGGAGGTGAGGATATACCACACACTATACAGGGTATATACTTATGGAGGAGGTGAGGATATACCACACACTATACAGGGTATATACTTATGGAGGAGGTGGGATATACCACACACTATACAGGGTATATACTTATGGAGGAGGTGAGGATATACCACACACTATACAGGGTATATACTTATGGAGGAGGTGAGGATATACCACACACTATACAGGGTATATACTTATGGAGGAGGTGAGGATATACCACACACTATAACGGGTATATACTTATGGGGAGGTGGGATATACCACACACTATACAGGGTATATACTTATGGAGGAGGTGAGGATATACCACACACTATACAGGGTATATACTTATGGAGAGGTGGGATATACCACACACTATACAGGGTATATACTTATGGAGGAGGTGGGGATATACCACACACTATACAGGGTATATACTTATGGAGGAGGTGGGGATATACCACACACTATACGGGTATATACTTATGGAGGAGGTGGAGGATATACCACACACTATACAGGGTATATACTTATGGAGGAGGTGGGATATACCACAACTATACAGGGTATATACTTATGGAGGAGGTGAGGAATATACCACACACTATACAGGGTATATACTTATGGAGGAGGTGGGGATTACCACACACTATACAGGTATATACTTATGGAGGAGGTGGGGATAACCACACACTATACAGGGTATATACTTATGGAGGAGGTGAGGATATACCACACACTATACGGGGTATATACTTATGGAGGAGGTGAGGATATACCACACACTATACGGGGTATATACTTATGGAGGGAGGTGAGGATATACCACACACTATACAGGGTATATACTTATGGAGGAGGTGAGGATATACCACACACTATACAGGGTATATACTTATGGAGGAGGTGAGGATATACCACACACTATACAGGGTATATACTTATGGAGGAGGTGAGGATATACCACACACTATACAGGGTATATACTTATGGGGAGGTGGGATATACCACACACTATACAGGGTATATACTTATGGAGGAGGTGAGGATATACCACACACTATACAGGGTATATACTTATGGAGGAGGTGGGATAACCACACACTATACAGGGTATATACTTATGGAGGAGGTGAGGATATACCACACACTATACGGGGTATATACTTATGGAGGAGGTGAGGATATACCACACACTATACAGGGTATATACTTATGGAGGAGGTGAGGATAACCACACACTATACAGGGTATATACTTATGGAGGAGGTGAGGAATACCACACACTATACAGGGTATACTATGGAGGGGTGGGTATACCCACACTATACAGGTATATATTAGGGGAGGTGGATATACACACACTATACGGGTATATCTTTGAGGATGGTATATACTAATAGGGGAATACTGAGTGGATATACAATGGGTATATACTTATGGGGAGGTGGGATTACACCACATAACGGGTTATACTTATGGAGGGGGGGATAACCACAATAGGGTATATACTTATGGAGGGGTGGGATATACCACACACTATAAGGATATACTTATGGAGGAGGTGGGATATACCACACACTATACGGGATATACTTATGGGAGGTGGATATACCACACATAAGGGTATATTATGAGGAGGTGGATATACCACACACTATACAGGGTATATACTTATGGGGAGGTGGGATATACCACACATTACGGTATATACTTATGGAGGGAGGGATACCACTACATATACTAAGGGTATATAAGAAGGGAGATATACCTAAGAGTGGATTAACTATAGGGTAATATACAAGATAATAAACTATGAGAGGGTATTATACAAGATAACGAAACTTAGGGAAGTAGGGGATATACACACACTATACAGGGTATATATTATGGAGGAGGTGGGAATACCACACATACAGGTATATACTTATGGGGAGGTGGGATTACCCACACTATACAGGGTATATATTATGGAGGTGGAATAAACCAACAATATACAGGGTATTACTTATGAGTATAAACAACTATAGAGGTATTACAACTATAGGGGATATAACTATGAGGAGTGGATATACAAGAGATGGGTATATAACATATAGGGTATAACTAAAGGGTGATACATAGAGGTGGGTATAACTATAGGGGTATATAACAGAGAGTGAGGTATATACCACTAGGGGTATATATTAAGAGTGGGATTATACTAGAGAGGGTATAACTTAGAGAGGTAATATACCTATAGGTAATATGGAGGATATACACACTACAGGTATACTTATGGAGGGTGAGGATATACCACACTATACAGGGTATATACTTATGGAGGAGGTGAGGATATACCACACATATAGGTATATACTTATGGAGGAGGTGAGGATATACCACACACTATACGGGTATATACTTATGGAGGAGGTGGGATATACCACACATATAAGGGTATATACTTATGGAGGAGGTGAGGATATACCACACACTATACAGGGTATATACTTATGGAGGAGGTGGGATATACAACAACAGGTATATATTTGGGAGGTGGATATACCAACACTAACGGGTATATACTATGAGGAGGTGGGATACCAACATATAGGTATATACTTATGGGGAGGTGGATATACACACACATACAGGTATATACTTATGGAGGAGGTGGGATATACCACACACTATAAGGTATATACTTATGGAGGAGGTGGGATAACCACACACTATACAGGGTATAACTTATGGAGGACAATATACAGAAACTATGAGGAGGTGGATAACACACACTATACGGGATATACTTACATGGGGGGTATACATATAAGGATATACGGGAGATAGTTAACTTATAGGAGAGGGGGAATATACACAATAAGGGTATATACTTTGAGGGTGGAGGAATGATACCACACATATACAGGGTATACTTATGGAGGAGGTGGGATATACACACACTATAAGGAGTATACTTATGGAGGAGGTGAGGATATACCACACAATGGGGATATAAACTTATGGGAGGTGGATATACAAGACTATAAGGTAATATATGGAGAGAGGATTAACACGTAAAACGAGTTATAAGTATTATGGAGGAGGTATATACCACACACAATGGGTATATACTTATAGGAGGTGGGATATACCACACACTATAGGGTATACACTATAGAGTGGGATACACTAAAAGGGATATACTTATGGGGAGGGGATTACAACACTATACGGGATATACTATAGGAGGTGGGATTACACCACTATGAGGTATATACTTATAGAGGGGGATATACACTATTACGGGATATACATGAGGGGGTATATACGGAATGGGTAAATATAAACAAGATATACAAGGAGTTGGGATATACAACTAAGGTACTATGGGAGGGAGATATACCACAACTATAAGGGTATACTTATGGGGAGGTGAGGTATACCACACATAAAGGGTATATACTTGAGGAGGTAGGATAACACACAATACGGGTATAATATGGGAGGGTGGGGATCCACACACTATAAGGGTATAACTTAAGGAGGTGAGGATATACACACTATGACGGGTATATATATGAGGAGGTGGATATACACAACTATACAGGTATACTTTGAGAGGTAGGATATACCACACACTATACAGGTAATACTTATGGGAGGGGATATACCACACAAGGGTATATACTTATGGAGGTAGTATGAGATATACCAAACTAAGGGAGTATATACAGATATAGGTATAATATGAGGTATGGATATACACACTATACGGGTATATACTTATGGGGGTGAGGATATACCAACACTTACGGGTATAACTTATGGAGGGGGATATACACCTATACAGGGTATATACTTATGGAGGAGGTGGGATAACACACACTATACAGGGTATATATATGAGGAGGATATACACTATAGGGGTATATAATTAGGAGATAGTTACACATATGGGATATACTAGAGAGAGGATAACCTACACAAGGGATAACTATGAGAGTGGGATATACAATTAAGGGAATACAGGAGGTGGGAATCCACACACTATACAGGGTATAATATGGGGAGGTGGGAAGATACAGGATATATTAGGGGGTGGAACCACTATACGGTTTATGAGGAGGTGAGATATACCACACACTATCAGGGTATATACTTATGGAGGAGGTGGGATACCCACCACTATACAAGGTATATACTTTGGAGGGGAGATAACACAACTATACGGTATATTGTGGGAGAAACAACATCTATGAGGAACTTATGAGATGGGATAACAAGAGAGGGTAAACAAGAGGTGAGGATATACAATAGGTATATACTTATGGGGGTGGAATACACACAACGGTATACATGGAGATTATACACATATAGGATACTTATGGAGAGGTGGGATAACCACACATACGGGTATATATAGGAGAGGTGGGAATACCACACACTAACAGGGTAATTATTTATGGAGGGGTGGGAATACACACACTATACAGGGGTATATACTTATGGAGGAGGTGGGATACACCACACACTATACGGGTATATACTTATGGAGGAGGTGAGGATACACCACACACTATACAGGGTATATACTTATGGAGGAGGTGGGGATAACCACACACTATACGGGGTATAACTATGGAGGAGTGAGGATATACCACACACTATACAGGTATTACTTATGGAGGGGTGAGGATATACCACACACTATACAGGGTATAACTTATGGGGGAGTGGGATATCCCACTATGGGTATTACTTATGCAGGAGTATTACCACACACTATACGGGGTATATACTTATGAGAGTGGATATCCACACACTATCAGGGTATATACTTATGGAGGAGGTGAGGATAACCACACACTATACGGGTAATACTTATGGAGAGGTGAGGATTACCACACACTATACAGGTATATACTTAGGAGGTTGAGGATATACCACACACATACGGGTATATACTTATGGAGGAGGTAGGATATACCACACACTATACGGGGTATATACTTATGGAGAGGTGAGGATATACCACACACTATACGGGGTAATACACGTGACGGTGGGACTATCCACACCTACAGGGTACTACTAGGAGAGGTGAGGTTCCACCCTATACGGGTATATACTTTGAGAGGGGATATACCACCACTTACAGGGTATATACTTATGACGAGGTGAGGATATCCCCCTATACGCGTCTTCTTATGAGGAGTGGATATACCACCACTACAGGCGAGTCAGCGCCGCTGGTTACGCACGTCCTTCGGTTCGCTCTCTCCGCACTTCGTGGGTTGGCCCTAAGCGTCATGTGACTAAAGTTGACAATGGCTCTCCCTTTATCCACGGATCCGCGCTTCCCCCTACAGCGCTGTCCATCGTGACGATAATTCCGGGGGCGACTGCTGTGAGGAGAGGCTGCCCCCTGCTTCCGCCCTCAGCGCTGACTGGGTCCCGCCCCCTACAGCCGCTCCTGCGTTCCGCCCCTACAGCCGATCCCCTGCGCTCCCCCCCTACAGCCGCTCTCCTGCGTTCCGCCCCCTACAGCCACTCCCCTGCGCTCCGCCCCTACATCGCTCCCTGCACCCCTCCTACAGCCACTCCTGCGTTCCGCCCCCTACAGCGCTCCCTGCGCCCTCCTACAGCCCCCCTACGCCGCTCCCCCCTCCTACAGCCCTCCTGCGTCCGCCCTACAGCCGTCCCCTGCGTTCCCCCCTACAGCCGTCCCTGCGTCCCCCCTACACCGCTCCCTGCGTTCGCCCTACAGCCGCTCCCCTACAGCGCCCTGCCTCCCCCCTACAGCCGCTCCCTGCGCTCCGCCCCTACAGCCGCTCCCCTGCGTTCCGCCCCCTACAGCCGCTCCCTGCGTTCCCCCCTACAGCCGCTCTCCTGCGTTCCGCCCCTACAGCCGTCCCCTGCGTTCCGCCCCTACAGCCGCTCCCTGCGTTCCGCCCTACAGCACTCCCTCTACGCGCTCTGCGCCCCCCTACAGCCGCTCTCCTGCGTTCCACCCCCTACAGACCTCCCCTGCGCTTCCCTCCTACAGACGCTCCCCTGCGCTCCCCCCCTACAGCCGCTCTCCTGCGTTCCGCCCCTACAGCCACTTCCCCCCTACAGACGCTCCCCTGCCCCTCCCCCCTACAGCCGCTCTCCTGAGTTCCGCCCCTACACTCCCCTGCGCTTCCCCCTACAGACGCTCCCCTGCGCTCCCCCCTACAGCCGCTCTCCTGCGTTCCGCCCCCTACAGCCGCTCCCCTGCGCTCCCCCCCTACAGCCGCTCTCCTGCCTTCCACCCCCTACAGACGATCCCCTGCGCTTCCCTCCTACAGCCGCTCCCCTGCGCTTCCCTCCTACAGCCGCTCCCCTGCGCTCCCTCCTACAGCCGCTCCCCTGCGCTCCCCCCTACAGCCGCTCTCCTGCGTTCCGCCCCCTACAGCCGATCCCATGCGCTCCCCTCCTACAGCCGCTCCCTGCGTTTCGCCCCTACAGCCGCTTCCCTGCGTTCCGCCCCCTACAGCCGCTCTTCTGCGTTCCCCCCTACAGCCGCTCTCCTGCGTTCCGCCCTCACAGACGCTCCCCTGCGCTCCCCCCTACAGCCGTTCTCCTGCGTTCTGCCCCCTACAGCCAATCCCTGCGCTCCCCTCCTACAGCCGCTCTCCTGCGTTCTGCCCCCTACAGCCAATCCCCTGCGCTCCCCTCCTACAGCCGCTCTACTGCGTTCTGCCCCTACAGCCATCCCCTGCGCTCCCCTCCTACAGCCGCTCTACTGCGTTCCGCCCCCTACAGCTGCTCTCCTGTTCCGCCCCTACAGACGCTCCCCTGCACTCCCCTCTCTACAGCCGCTCTCCTGCGTTCCGCCCCCTACAGACGCTCCCCCCCCTACAGCCGCTCTCCTGCGTTCCGCCCCTACAGATGCTCTCCTGCGTTCCGCCCCTTCAGACGCTCCCCTGCGCTCCCCTACAGCCGCTCTCCTGCTTTCCCGCCCCTTACCAGCCGATCCCCTGCGCTCCCCTCCTACAGCCGCTCTCCTGCGTTCCGCCCCCTACAGCCGATCCCCTGCATTTCGCCCCCTACAGCCGCTCTCCTGCGTTTCGCCCCTGTGAGACAGTGAAAGCATGTGTATTGAATGGGGTGTACATTTCACCTAGGTACTTTGCTGACTGGTATAAGGGAAATGTATGGCTTTGTAAACCTAGTGGTAGAGAAAGGTCACTACACCTTATATTCAGTACACACTTGCAGCTCAGGCCTGAAACCACTCAGGTGTTAATTAGGAAGCCAGAAGTAGGTGTCTGCGAACACAGACAGGGAGCTCTCTTAGTCTGGACAGGAGTCCAGGCACAGAAGGAGTCTCCAGGAGGGGAGCTCGCTTAGTCTGGACAGGAGTCCAGGCACAGAAGGAGTCTCCAGGAGGGGAGCTCTCTTAGTCTGGACAGGAGTCCAGGCACAGAAGGAGTCTCCAGGAGGGGAGCTCGCTTAGTCTGGACAGGAGTCCAGGCACAGAAGGAGTCTCCAGGAGGGGAGCTCTCTTATGCTGGACAGGAGTCCAGGCACAGAAGGAGTCTCCAGGAGGGAGCTCTCTTAGTCTGGACAGGAGTCCAGGCACAGAAGGAGTCTCCAGGAGGGGAGCTCTCTAGTCTGGACAGGAGTCCAGGCACAGAAGGAGTCTCCAGGAGGGGAGCTCGCTTAGTCTGGACAGGAGTCCAGGCACAGAAGGAGTCTCCAGGAGGGGAGCTCTCTTAGTCTGGACAGGAGTCCAGGCACAGAAGGAGTCTCCAGGAGGGGAGCTCTCTTAGTCTGGACAGGAGTCCAGGCACAGAAGGAGTCTCCGGGAGGTGAGCTCTCTCAGTCTGGGTGCTCGAGGTGCCCCGGACACAAGAGGAGTCTCTGCGACACTCCATGCTGGTAATCACTGAATATAAGGAGAACTCTCTCAGTCTGGATGCTAGGTGTGCCATTCAGACACAAAGAGGAGATTCTAGGAAAAACCATGCTGGTAACTACTGAACATATGTGTTGTTTTGGCCCAGGCTGTTAGAGTCTGGTCCCTGATAGTGAGGAAAATCTATCTAAGTGTAGTCAGTAGCCGGAGAGGCTCAGGTTTTCTGTTTATGATTTGTTTTTATCACGTTCTGTTTGCTGTGGACTTTAATAAAACTGGTTGCGGCCAGTTTACACCAGAACTGCTGTCTGTGAATGAGCTGTTTCTATGCCATTCCGTCTACCAGGACGGCGATCCCAGAGCTATATCCCCTGAAAAGCTTACACCCCCTACAGACGCTCTCCTGCGTTTCGCCCCCTACAGACGCTCCCCTGCGTTCCGGCCCCCTACAGCCGCTCTCCTGCGTTTCGCCCCCTACAGCCGCTCCCATGCGTTCCGCCCCCTACAGCCGCTCTCCTGCGTTTTGCCCCCCACAGACGCTCCCCTGCGCTCCCCCCTACAGCCGATCTCCTGCGTTCCCCCCCCTACAGCCGATCCCCTGCACTCCCCTCCTACAGCCGCTCCCCTGCGTTCCGCCCCCTACAGCCGATCCCCTGCGCTCCCCTCCTACAGCCGCTCTCCTGCGTTTCGCCCCCTACAGACGCTCCCCTGCGCTCCCCCTCTACAGCCACTCTCCTGCGTTCCACCCCTACAGCTGATCCCCTGCGCTCCCCTCCTACAGCCGCTGTCCTGCGTTCCGCCCCCTACAGCCGCTGTCCTGCGTTTCGCCCCCTACAGCCACTCTCCTGCGTTCCACCCCCTACAGCCGATCCCCTGCGCTCCCCTCCTACAGCCGCTCCCCTGCGTTCCGCCCCCTACAGCCGCTGTCCTGCGTTTCGCCCCCTGCAGCTGCTCCCCTGCATTCCGCCCCCTACAGCCGCTCCCCTGCATTCCGCCCCCTACAGCCGCTCTCCTGCGTTTCGCCCCCTACAGACACTCCCCTGCGTTCCGGCCCCCTACAGCCGCTCTCCTGCGTTTCGCCCCCTACAGCCGCTCCCCTGCGTTCCGCCCCCTACAGACGCTCTCCTGCGTTTCGCCCCCACAGACGCTCCCCCATTCAGCCGCTCTCCTGCGTTCCACCCCCTACAGCCGATCCCCTGCACTCCCCTCCTACAGCCGCTCCCCTGCGTTCCGCCCCCTACAGCCGATCCCCTGCGCTCCCCTCCTACAGCCGCTGTCCTGCGTTCCGCCCCCTACAGCCGCTCCCCTGCGCTCCCCCCCTACAGCCGATCCCCTGCGCTCCCCTCCTACAGCCGCTCCCCTGCGTTCTGCCCCCTACAGCCAATCCCCTGCGCTCCCCTCCTACAGCCGCTCCCCTGCGTTCCGCCCCCTACAGCCGATCCCCTGCGTTCCGCCCCCTACAGCCGATCCCCTGCGCTCCCCTCCTACAGCCGCTCTCCTGCATTCCGCCCCTACAGCCGCTCCCCTGCGCTCCCCTCCTACAGCCGCTCCCCTCCTACAGCCGCTCTCCTGCGTTCTGCCCCCTACAGCCAATCCCCTGCGCTCCCCTCCTACAGCCGCTCTCCTGCATTCCGCCCCTACAGCCGCTCCCCTCCTACAGCCGCTCCCCTGCGCTCCCCTCCTACAGCCGCTCTCCTGCGTTCTGCCCCTACAGCCGATCCCCTGCGCTCCCCTCCTACAGCCGCTCTCCTGCATTCCGCCCCTACAGCCGCTCCCCTGCGCTCCCCTCCTACAGCCCCTCCTACAGCCGCTCCCCTCCTACAGCCGCTCCCCTCCTACAGCCGCTCCCCTGCGTTCTGCCCCCTACAGCCAATCCCCTGCGCTCCCCTCCTACAGCCGCTCCCCTGCGCTCCCCTCCTACAGCCGCTCCCCTCCTACAGCCGCTCCCCTGCGTTCCGCCCCCTACAGCCAATCCCCTGCGCTCCCCTCCTACAGCCGCTCCCCTGCGCTCCCCTCCTACAGCCGTTCCGCCCCTACAGCCGCTCCCCTGCGTTCCGCCCCCTACAGCCAATCCCCTGCGCTCCCCTCCTACAGCCGCTCCCCTGCGCTCCCCTCCTACAGCCGTTCCGCCCCCTACAGCCGCTCTCCTGCGTTTCGCCCCTGTGAGACAGTGAAAGCATGTGTATTGAATGGGGTGTACATTTCACCTAGGTACTTTGCTGACTGGTATAAGGGAAATGTGTGGCTTTGTAAACCTAGTGGTAGAGAAAGGTCACTACACCTTATATTCAGTACACGCTTGCAGCTCAGGCCTGAAACCACTCAGGTGTTAATTAGGAAGCCAGAAGTAGGTGTCTGCGAACACAGACAGGGAGCTCGCTTAGTCTGGACAGGAGTCCAGGCACAGAAGGAGTCTCCAGGAGGGGAGCTCTCTTAGTCTGGACAGGAGTCCAGGCACAGAAGGAGTCTCCAGGAGGGGAGCTCGCTTAGTCTGGACAGGAGTCCAGGCACAGAAGGAGTCTCCAGGAGGGGAGCTCTCTTAGTCTGGACAGGAGTCCAGGCACAGAAGGAGTCTCCAGGAGGGGAGCTCTCTTAGTCTGGACAGGAGTCCAGGCACAGAAGGAGTCTCCGGGAGGTGAGCTCTCTCAGTCTGGGTGCTCGAGGTGCCCCGGACACAAGAGGAGTCTCTGCGACACTCCATGCTGGTAATCACTGAATATAAGGAGAACTCTCTCAGTCTGGATGCTAGGTGTGCCATTCAGACACAAAGAGGAGATTCTAGGAAAAACCATGCTGGTAACTACTGAACATATGTGTTGTTTTGGCCCAGGCTGTTAGAGTCTGGTCCCTGATAGTGAGGAAAATCTATCTAAGTGTAGTCAGTAGCCGGAGAGGCTCAGGTTTTCTGTTTATGATTTGTTTTTATCACGTTCTGTTTGCTGTGGACTTTAATAAAGCTGGTTGCGGCCAGTTTACACCAGAACTGCTGTCTGTGAATGAGCTGTTTCTATGCCATTCCGTCTACCAGGACGGCGATCCCAGAGCTATATCCCCTGAAAAGCTTACACCCCCTACAGACGCTCTCCTGCGTTTCGCCCCCTACAGACGCTCCCCTGCGTTCCGGCCCCCTACAGCCGCTCTCCTGCGTTTCGCCCCCTACAGCCGCTCCCATGCGTTCCGCCCCCTACAGCCGCTCTCCTGCGTTTCGCCCCCCACAGACGCTCCCCTGCGCTCCCCCCTACAGCCGATCTCCTGCGTTCCACCCCCTACAGCCGATCCCCTGCACTCCCCTCCTACAGCCGCTCCCCTGCGTTCCGCCCCCTACAGCCGATCCCCTGCGCTCCCCTCCTACAGCCGCTCTCCTGCGTTTCGCCCCCTACAGACGCTCCCCCTGCGCTCCCCCTCTACAGCCACTCTCCTGCGTTCCACCCCCTACAGCTGATCCCCTGCGCTCCCCTCCTACAGCCGCTGTCCTGCGTTCCGCCCCCTACAGCCGCTGTCCTGCGTTTCGCCCCCTACAGCCACTCTCCTGCGTTCCACCCCCTACAGCCGATCCCCTGCGCTCCCCTCCTACAGCCGCTCCCCTGCGTTCCGCCCCCTACAGCCGCTGTCCTGCGTTTCGCCCCCTGCAGCTGCTCCCCTGCATTCCGCCCCCTACAGCCGCTCCCCTGCGTTCCGCCCCCTACAGCCGCTCTCCTGCGTTTCGCCCCCTACAGACACTCCCCTGCGTTCCGGCCCCCTACAGCCGCTCTCCTGCGTTTCGCCCCCTACAGCCGCTCCCCTGCGTTCCGCCCCCTACAGACGCTCTCCTGCGTTTCGCCCCCACAGACGCTCCCCCCTTCAGCCGCTCTCCTGCGTTCCACCCCTACAGCCGATCCCCTGCACTCCCCTCCTACAGCCGCTCCCCTGCGTTCCGCCCCCTACAGCCGATCCCCTGCGCTCCCCTCCTACAGCCGCTGTCCTGCGTTCCGCCCCCTACAGCCGCTCCCCTGCGCTCCCCCCCTACAGCCGATCCCCTGCGCTCCCCTCCTACAGCCGCTCCCCTGCGTTCTGCCCCCTACAGCCAATCCCCTGCGCTCCCCTCCTACAGCCGCTCCCCTGCGTTCCGCCCCCTACAGCCGATCCCCTGCGTTCCGCCCCCTACAGCCGATCCCCTGCGCTCCCCTCCTACAGCCGCTCTCCTGCATTCCGCCCCTACAGCCGCTCCCCTCCTACAGCCGCTCCCCTGCGCTCCCCTCCTACAGCCGCGCTCCCCTCCTACAGCCGCTCTCCTGCGTTCTGCCCCCTACAGCCAATCCCCTGCGCTCCCCTCCTACAGCCGCTCTCCTGCATTCCGCCCCTACAGCCGCTCCCCTGCGCTCCCCTCCTACAGCCGCTCCCCTGCGCTCCCCTCCTACAGCCGCTCTCCTGCGTTCTGCCCCCTACAGCCGATCCCCTGCGCTCCCCTCCTACAGCCGCTCTCCTGCATTCCGCCCCTACAGCCGCTCCCCTGCGCTCCCCTCCTACAGCCGCTCCCCTGCGCTCCCCTCCTACAGCCGCTCCCCTCCTACAGCCGCTCCCCTGCGTTCTGCCCCCTACAGCCAATCCCCTGCGCTCCCCTCCTACAGCCGCTCCCCTGCGCTCCCCCCCTACAGCCGCTCCCCCCCTTCCTACAACCGCTTGTAACGATAATGTAAAGTGTCATGTATTTTTCCCCATGATCACACCCTCCGGACCATTCCAGAATCTTCTATTCACATCCTGAGCTCTGCTTTGCCAGTAGGTGAGGAGGTGACGCGCTGTTCTCTTCCCGTTTGCCTGTCATGCCTGCAGACTTCTGCTCTCTCACAGCCTGTGACACTGCTCTTCCCTCCACCCCCAGCCTGCACACGCTCAGTGTGAAGGTACTGTCCCACTAAGCGATCGCACCAGCGATCACGACAACGACACGACCTGGCAGAGATCGTTGGTGTGATCGCTATAAGGTCGCTAGTAGCTTCCAAACAGGAAGATCTCATAAACGACACATCAGCGATCTGTATAACGACCTCGGCGGTCGTGGGGACCTGTCACACAGCATGGATTGTTAAAGATTGAGCGCAACCTTTTCCTCGCCCCTCAGCACAGATTGGTGTCACTGTATGTCATATGTCACAGCTCTCGCTTAGTGATTGGACGTCCGCGCCATGAAAGACGACGTATTAGCGCTCCCTTCCATTGTTCTCGAGCGCAGGTGGTTCATACGAATTTCCAGCATCGTTCCATACTGCGTCCTGCTAGCCTTCTGCTTTGCAGCTACTGCGATCCAGTCTGTGCCGCTATTGCGTTTGCCCCAGATTCATTTTTTCAGGATCCCAAAAACGTATAAAGGGCAAAGATGAAGCGCTGTAGGATCGCAAAACCCCACACACGATAGTATCCTCGCAACAACGCACAAAGGACTAGATGTTGTGGCCACCAATCAGAGCTGAGGGGCGTTAAAACCAGTCCCGCCTGCGCCGCTGACATATGAGTCGCCAACGAGGTCGCTCCTCGTTCATAAAGGGTGTGAAACTCAACGATTCAGGCTCACCAGCGGGACACCAACGACCAAAAAACGGTCCAGAACGTTTGTGCACGATCAGCGACATCGCAGCGCAGCAAGGGCCACATCGCTGCTACATGTCACACACAGCTGCGTCGCTGACGATGTCGCTGCTGCGTCATAAAATCGGTGTCGCTTAAGCAATATCACTAGCGATCTCACCTAGTGTGACAGTACCTTAACCCGAGACCCCAGTGAGTGATTTCCCTCTTCACAGCAGGGAGGCTTTGTCTGCCCATGTGCTCGGACTTCTCATAGACAATAATGAGAATCTAATCATTTGGTCATAAAGCGAGGTGAGGTTATGATAGGAAAATAAAAACTACATGTCCGGGACGTTCTTCGACGGGACTATCTAGCCTGTGTTTTTCCCGGTTCCAGCACCAACAGAAGCAGAGAAATGGATTTCTCCTGAACCTCGGTGAATAGATAGTCCGAGTTTGGACTCATTAGGAAGCTAATTTCAGAATAAGATGAATGATGGTTCTGCCGATATTCTGCTAGGTTCTCAAGCCAAGTTATGATCGTTATAAGTTTTTAGAACCAAATCTGTATCCCTGAGCTAGGGGAGGGGCCAGTACACCTGCCCCTTTAGTGATGTCACAAGCCCAGAGGTATAAGTGACCCCTGTGCCCGTTCATTACATTGGTGGCAGAGCGGTGGGATTATAGAGCATTAGTGATTTGGTCTGAGCAATCATTCCTCTCACTAAAGACTTGCACGGTTCTTCCAGGGACCCTGCAGCAAAAAGTTTTGGAGAATGAACTCAGTGTTTATTAGTCCTGAGACATTTGTGTGTACTTGCGATTACCCCTCTCCCTCTCTCTTTGTTTTTCTATCCTATCTTTTATTTGGCAACCATTGCGGTGATGGGAGAAGAGTGGTATAAGCAGTATAAGGAGTCTCTTATTGCCCTTTGCGGGTTGTGGCGGATCGACACCATGAACAAAAATAAAGAACAACTGGTCGCGGCTCTGGTGCAACGAGAAAACGCCCAGAGCCAAGGGGGCTCAGAAGCCGGCCCCAGCGACAATGGTGCTGCAGCAGAGGCTCCACCCCTGAACGTTGACCCCACTTGCACCCAGGGAAGATTGGACCCCTACCTGCAAGCGGCCTTGGACGAACTCCCCGCCGAAGACCGTGATGGACGGGTGAGGCTGATCCAGCAATACCGGCAGAAGGCCCAAGCCAAGCAACAGGCTGCAAGAGCCGAGCGCCAAGCGAGAGAGCAGAGAACCCATGAACTGGAGATGGCCCGAATTCAGGGGTCGAGGTCTCCCCAGCCCAGCAGTGAGCCCAGCAGTGCTCAGAGCCCTAAGCCATGGCCTGAGCACTTTCCCATGATGGAAAAGGACGGGGACATGGACACTTTTCTGCGGGCCTTTGAGAAAGTCTGCAGACAGTACCAGCTGCCTGAGGACCAATGGGCCAGGTACTTGACTCCCGAGCTAAAAGGCAAAGCTCTGGAGGCATTTGCTTCACTCCCGCCAGGCCAAAATGGTGACTATGAGGCCATCAAGCAACCCCTGGTAAAGAAGTACCAGCAAACTCCTGAGGTTTACAGTAGAAAATTCCGGAACCTCCGAGGCCCACACGACAGTTACAGTGATGTGGTGCATGGACTCAGGACCCACTTTGACCAGTGGATCCAAGGACAGTCAACGACCACCTTTGAGCACCTGAAGGACCTGATGGTCAAGGACCAATTCCTGCATCTTTGCCCAGCTGAGGTGCAACAGTTCATGATGGACCGAGAACCAGAGGACGTGGACAAAGCAGCGCAAATTGCTGACACTTATGAGGCCAACCGGAAACCAGAGGGGCCGAAGCCCTTCACCGCCAACTGGAGAGGGGGTAAGCCTGCACCCAACCCCAGTGCCCCTGCCAGCCAACATACCGGAGGCCCTGTCCCATTTGCAAATGCCAGGCCTACATCAGACCCTCGCCAGTGTTTCTCCTGTAAATGAACTGGACATATCAGCGCCACCTGTCCGGAGAGGCAAAAGAACCCCCCCAGCCAAGGTCTCTGGCCCCAACGAATCTGTTCTTTTGGTGGGTGGGGTGGTTGTGAGGATCGATGACAACGTGCAGCACATGTGTGTGGGGGCCCGTCTCGCTAGAGGCCTCAAGGACACCTGGGCTGAACGAACCCTCATCCGACCCGAACTGGTGGCCCAGGAAGAGTTTATTCCAGGGAAGACCCTGACTGTCACCGGGATTGGGGGTGTCCACTGCCCCTTGCCGGGTTTTCATTGATTGGGATGCCGGGAGCGGGGTGAAGGAAGTGGGGGTGTCTCAAAACCTGCCCACTGATGTTTTACTGGGGACTGATTTGGGGAGGATGGTTGCATATTACGTCCCTGACACCTCTCCCAACCGGATAATGAGGGTAATGCTAACTCTGATTATATTGATGATGGGAAACTGAATGTGTTACCTGACAATGCTTTATCGAGTAATGATGCATCTAATAACCATTTTTTCCCTAGGAATGATTCTGATAATGATTTAAATGTGCCAGCTGAACCTGATAACCATTTTTCGGAAAAGGTTGATGTGTCCACAGGTACAGGAGTGCTTAGCCATGTTGCTCTGCGGAGTGAGACAGCTGAGGAACCCCTAGCAGGAGCAAGCGGCAGTGCTCAAGGAAATGGGGAGGTGCATGGGAACCGTGAGGAAGGTGATGCCACGCAACTGACCAGTGCCATCGAGGAAGGTAACTGGCCCATAAGTAGCACTGCTCCTGAAGTGTTGGGGGTGGATGGGGAGGTAGCTGATGGGTCTGTAGAAATCCCCGGGGAGACAGCCCTGCCTTCTGGACCCTCCTCCGCCACAGGAGTGACTGAACCAGAGATGGACCCAGAGCAGGTCCTAGAGGGTTCCCGTGAGGAAGGAACCTTGACGTCACTTCTGGCTGCCTCCAGTCAGGAGTTCCAGGCCGCTCTGCACTCAGATGCGAGCCTGGAGAAATTGAGACACCTCGCCGAGACGCCCACCTCCGTGACTGATAAGAAGAGGGTGTTCTGGGAACGAGGAATGTTGTACTGGGAGACAGTAGCAGGAGGTTTCCAAAAGGAGTGGTTGAGGGAAAGACAGCTGGTCGTCCCCTATAAATTCAGGGGTGAGTTGTTGCGGATTGCCCATGAAATTCCACTCGCTGGACACTTGGGGGTCAGCAAAACGAAGGCACGGTTGTCTCAACACTTCTATTGGCCCAAGATGGGGACAGAAGTAACAAACCACTGCTGCTCCTGTATCACCTGTCAAAGAGTGGGGAAGGCGGGGCCTGCCCTTAAAGCTCCCTTGATCCCTTTGCCTGTGACAGAGGAGCCTATCCAGAGTATCGCGGTGGACATTGTGGGCCTGCTGGCCGTCCCCAGCAGCTCTGGGAAGCAATACATCCTCACTGTGGTAGACTACGCTACCCGGTACCGGGAGGCAGTGGCTCTGTCCTCAACCAGGGCAGATAAGGTGACGGATGCACTGGTGACCATCTTTTCACGGGTAGGATTTCCCAAGGAAATGCTTACCAATCAAGTGACCCAATTTATGTCTTGCCTAATGGAGGCTCTCTGCAAGAAAATGCAAGTGACACGTCTGGTATCGAGTGCGTATCACCCACAGACCAATGGCTTGTGTGAGCGCTTTAACGGTACCCTCAAACAGATGCTCCGCATGCTGGTTGAGACCCAAGGACGCGACTGGGAGCGGTACCTCCCACACCTGCTATTTGACTACAGAGAAGTCCCGCAGGCCTCAACGGGATTCTCCCCCTTCGAGCTCCTGTACCGCATGCGAGTCCGGGGACCCCTTGGGTTGGTAAGGGAATCCTGGGAAGATGAGCCGAACACTTTTGAAGTGTCCATCGTGGAGTACGTCATGCGCTTCCGTGAGAAAATGCAGACCTTGACGCGGCTGGTGCATGACAACATGACGCAGGCTCAGGCTGACCAGAAGCACTGGTACGACCAGAACGCCCAGGAGCGGACCTACCAGGTGGGTCAAAAGGTGTGGGTGCTGGTCCCCGTACCAAAGGATAAGCTTCAGGCAGCCTGGGAAGGCCCGTACGTCGTCCACCAACAGCTCAACTCAGTCACCTACGTGGTCACTCTTGACCACGTTCGGTTTAGGCCTTTCACATCAACATGATGAAGGCTCATCACGAACGTGAAGCCTGCGTCCTACCAGTCTGCAGCCTGCCCGAGAATGGGGAGGAAGACCCACTCCTGGACACGCTGGCCCAAGTTAAGGCCGGTGCGTTCGAAGGACATGGAGATAAGCACCCTGTTAACCGTACCCCAGTGGTCGCAGTTGTTGACCACACTGGAACCCTTCCGGGCCGTGTTCTCCAACAGGCCTGGGAGAACTAAGTTAGCGGTCCACGAGGTAGACACCGGGAATCATACCCCACTACGGCGAACACCCTATCGGATCTCTGAGGCGGTGCAGCAGGTTATGCGCCAAGAGATCGATAAGATGTTACAGCTGGGAGTGATTCAACGGTCCAAGTGTGCGTTGGCCTCACCTGCAGTTCTCGTGCCCAAAAAGGATCGGACCACCCAGTTCTGCGAAGACTACAGAGGGCTCAACGCCATCACGACCTCTGATGCACACCCGATGCCGCACGTGGACTACAGAGGGCTCAACGCCATCACGACCTCTGATGCACACCCGATGTCGCGCATCGAGGATGTGCTTGAGTGGTTGGCGAACGCAAAGTACATATCCATCATGGATTTGAGTTGGGGATACTGGAAGATTCCCCTGAGCCCTGCGGCGCAAGAGAGATCCGCCTTTATCACCCCCTTTGAACTGTACGCGTCCACAGTCATACCCTTCGGCATTATAAATGCCCCTGCCACGTTCCAGCGGATGGTCAACCACCTGCTTCAGGGACTGGAGAAGTACGCCGTGGCGTACCTGGACGACATTGCTGTCTTCAGTTCCACCTGGGAGGAACACCTTCAGTCTCTCCAGGAGGTGCTCAAGCGTATTCACCAGGCAGGTTTGTCCATCAAGCCGGGAAAGTGCCAGTTGGGCATGAGCGAGGTCCAGTACCTGGGGCACCGGGAAGCCGGGGGTTCCATGAGTCCAGAGCCTGAGAAAGTGGACGCGATCGTGTCTTGGCCCACCCCCAGGACCAAAAAACAGGTGATGTCCTTTTTGGGCACTGCAGGGTACTATAGGCGGTTCGTACAGAACTATAGCAGCCTTGCAAAACCCTTGACGGACCTCACCAAGCGGAAGCTACCCCAAACAGTCAACTGGACAGACGGCTGTGAGGCGGCCTTAAGGGCTTTAAAAACAGCCCTGTGCAACACTCCAGTGTTGAAAGCAGTTGACACCAGCCGCCCTTTCCTGGTACAGACCAACGCCAGCGAGTTTGGCCTTGGTGCTGTGCTCAGCCGTGTCGACTTCGGGTGACAAAGAGCACCCCGTGTTGTACCTGAGCCGGAAACTTCTGCCAAGGGAAGTGGCATACTCCACCATCGAGAAGGAGTGCCTGGCCATGGTCTGGGCACTACAACGTTTGCAGCCCTACCTGTATGGGCGCACCTTTACGGTGGTAACCGACCACAACCCTCTGAGCTGGCTGCAGTGTCCGGAACCAACGGAAGGTTGCTACGCTGGAGCCTTGCCCTTCAGCAGTACAACTTTACCGTGCAACACAAAAAGGGCCGCGAGCATGGAAATGCTGATGGGTTGTCCCCCGGGGCGAACCCGCAGAGGTGCGCATGGATAAGTACCGATGGGTCCTGCCTCCTTAGCGCACTCTAAAAGGGGGAGGTGTAACAATAATGTAAAGTGTCATGTATTTTTCCCCATTATCACACCTTGTGGACCATTCCAAAATCTGCTATTCACATACTGAACTCTGCAATGCCAGTAGGTGAGGGTTTGACTCCCCCTGTTCTGTTCCCTTTGCCAGTCTTGCCTGCAAATTTCTGCTCACTCACAACCTGCACACACACTCAGTGTAACCCGAGACCCCAGTGAGTGATTTCCCTCTTCACAGCAGGGAGCTTCTTTGTCCTCCCATGTGCTCTGACTTCCCATAGACAAAAATGAGAATCTGATCATTTGGTCATAAAGCGATGTGAGGTTGTGATAGAAAAATAAAAACTACATATCCGGAACGTTCTTCAACGGGACTATTTAGCCCGTGTTTTTCCCGGTTCCAGCGCCAACAGAACCATAGAAATGGATTTCTCCTGAACCGATGTGAATAGCTAGTCTGAGTTTGGACTCATTAGAAAACTAATTTCAAAATAAGATGAATGATGGTTCTGCCGCTATTCTGCTAGGTTCTCAAACCAAGGTATGATCGTTATAAGTTTTCAGAACCAAACCTGTAACTCTGAGCTAGGGGAGGGGGCCAGTAAACCAGCCCCTTTAGTGATGTCACAAGCCCAGAGGTATAAGTGACCCCGTGCACGTTCATTACACCGCTCCCCTGCGTTCCGCTCCTGCAGCCGATCACCTGCGTCCCGCCTCCTGCTGATCACCTGCGTCCTGCCCCTGCAGCCGATCCCCTGCGTTCCGCCCCTGCAGCTGATCAACTGCATCCCGCCCCCTACAGCCGCTCCCCTGCGTCCCGCCCACCTGCAGCTGATCAACTGCATCCCACCCCCTACAGCCGCTCCCCTGCGTCCCACCCCCTGCAGCTGATCAACTGCATCCCACCCCCTACAGCCGCTCCCCTGCGTCCCACCCCTGCAGCCAATCACCTTCATCCCGCCCCTGCAGCCGATCACCTGCCTCCCACCCCCTTCAGCAAATCCTATGCGCCCCATCTCTTGCAGCTGATCATTTGCGTATCTGCCCCCTGCAGCCGATCCCCTATGTCCCGCCCCCTGCTGCCGCTCTCCTACGTCCCGCCCCCTGCAGCTAATCACCTGCGTCCCGTCCCCTGCAGCTAATCACCTGCGTCCCGCCCCCTGCAGCTGATCACCTGCGTCCCGTCCCCTGCAGCTAATCACCTGCGTCCCGCCCCCTGCAGCTGATCACCTGTGTCCTTCCTCCTGCAGCCAATCCCCTGCGTCCCGAACAAGAAAAAAAGAAATGCCTTGAGAAATTGTGAACAACCACATAATAAAAATATAAACAGCTTTATTTGTGAGTTTCCAAAATATCTGCAAACAACAACACAATGAGATTAAAAACATTAACAACAGCATAAACAGAACATGCCATAGAATAATGGCAATTAGCCCCCACACTACTAAGGCCTCTTTCACACTTCAGTCGTTTGGCGTCAGTTAAAATCCGCCAAAGTGTGAAAAATGCGGATCCGCCAGAAAAGTGCAAAAACGGATACAAACGGATCCGTACGGATGGTACGCATGTCTGGCATGGAGGAGAGAGAGAGAGATCCCGGACAGTGTTCTCAGCATTTTCTATGGGAGGAACGGATCCGCTGGCAGATTCCGTCAAAAAACGGATGGCAGCGGATCCACCACCCATAGGCGCCCATTATACAAAATGGCGGACCCGTCACAGTCCGCCATTTTGACGCATGCAAAAAACGTTGCATTGAACGTTTTCCAAAAAAGACGGACGCCAAATTTATGGCGGATCCTTCAAAAAACGGATCAAACGGATGATCATCCGTCAAAATCCGCCGCTAATGCAAGTCAATGGGAAAAAAGCAAAAAAAATATGGCGGATCCGTTTTTTTCACACTTTGGCGGATTTTGACTGATGTCGCACGACTGAAGTGTGATAGAGGCCTAATCCCACACAGCATATGGTATAGAACACCAAGGCTCTAGAATAATGTGAAATGATATGTCCAAGGAGAGATACACTATGTAATCATGAATAACAATACAAAAACTGAATACCTAGATAATTCACAGCACCATATAGAAAAATAATAATAATAGTCTGTCTAAGAAATAGTACAGGAATATATATGTACTTATACAAACCTGAACATACAAGGACTCATCTAAGGTGCAGCAAAGAAATCGTATTGACTCCTAAAGGACATTAAAGAAAAAAGCCAAGGTCATAGGGCCAAGATAGAAAGGCAGTCAGATATGCCATAAAGTGCCATAACAGCTGTGGAAAATCAGGAGAAGAGGGGGTCCCACCCCCTGCTGCCAATCCATGCGCCCCGTCTCCTGCAGCTGATCCCCTACGTCCGCGCCCCAGCTGCCGTTCTCCTATGTCCCGCCCTCTGCAGCCAATCCCCTGCGTCCTGCCCCTGTAGCTGATCACCTGTGTCCCGCCCCCTGCTGCCGATCCCGTGTCCTGCCTCCTGCAGCCAATCCCCTGCGTCACGTCCCCTGCAGCTGATCACCTGTGTCCCGCCTCCTGCAGTCGCTCCTGAGTCCCGCCCTGCTGCCGTGCTCCTGTGGCCCGCCTCTTGCGGCTAATCCCCTGCATCCCACCCCTTGCAGCTGATCACCTGCGTCCTGCCCCTGCAGCTGTAATGGGGGTAGCGGAGACGCTCGTTTGCCCCTCCCCCACACGGGACCTATGCAACCCTTTTTGCCTGTCATGTGATGCCTCAAGTTTGTTGTCTGATAATGTATGTGTTTGCATTATTTTATCGTGGGAAGTTCCCCTTTAAATTGTGTAATTGCTACCTGTGTATAGTTAGGTACAGCAATGAGTTAATTTTGTGGGCTGGGCCAGCAGCAGAAAGGAGGGGGGAAGCGGCTGCTTCCAGTCAGCAGTGCAGGCATGTTGGCCTTGGGCAGGTATATATCAGCAGCGGGGGCATTGCCAGACCCCAGGAGGGGAGAGAATCTGCTGCCCCGGACTAAGGATTTAAGGATCGCAACACGGGCCCCAGGACTTCAGAAGGGCCCCCGCTGAAGGGACTACAAGCGTCCAGATCCCAGTGAGTGGACTATGGCTTAATTTCGGCTACCGTAGCTGTTGTGGGTACGGCCATGGACAGTGTCAGGGAGAGAGCAGGAAGCCAGTGTTGTACCTTTTTTTTTTTTTCTTTCTCTCATCTCTGTTTTATTAAAGTTTGTTCCCTGTTGGACTGCAAGTTGTGCCTGAGGATTGTGTTCATCTGGTCCGTCTCTGTGCAAGGTACCTGGGGTCAGGGTGGATTTGATTTAAATCAAACTGATTTAAATCACGATTTAAATCACGATTTAAATCACTAGTCAGTAAGGCTTGATTTAAATCAGTGATTTAAATCAAAGTTTCTACCAGACCGGTATATCTAATTTCATCATGTGCGATACGCCCCAGACTGGTGTATCTAATTTCATCAAGTGCGATATGTCCCAGACCGGTGTATCTAATCCCATAATGCGATACACTACACTCAGCCCTGTATCTAGATACATGCAGTGTGTCATGTGCTGTGAATAATCCCAGTGTGTGATACTCTCCACGTATCTGTGCTCAGTTTATAATACAGCGAGCAGCATGAACTAACAGAATAGATGCTGCCGGTCGTCCTCAGTGACAGCCTACTGTCAGTATCACTGGCAGTCCCCAACAAAATGGCTCCGCTCTGTGAGCCTAAACTACATCCTCTGTTATTACAAACACCTAGTAACGGAGGAGAGAAGTCACACGTGATCATTTTCTTGTCTGCTTGCCCTTCCTCCTCCTCACACTTAGATTCACATTCTTCTTGTGTTGTGCAGATCTATTCCACTCCAAACAATCAGAAACATTGTCTAACTTCTTGGACTTGGCACTGAAGGGGTTGATTCTGTATTCATAGGTTTGTAGAACAATAGGATTAAGGTCTTTTTCTCAACTCTGTTCATGTTGTAACATTTTTGCCGTGAAGAAGAGGCTGGAGTCAAATTCCGCTTTTGAGAACTGCGTAAGTAAAGCGAGCGTCTGTGATAAACATAGGAGAGAAACTGCCCACTAATCTTACAGAAACCTCTGGAAGAGCATGGCATTGTGAATGTTACACATATACAGCCTTTTTTTGATTAAACCAGAACTCTGGGTGACATGTTTAAACATAGTTCCAAAATGGAACAGGGCAACTCTCTATCATTTAATATACCACAAAGAATTAGAGCTTCCAGCCCAAATAGAGACATGAGGCAATAATATATATAAAAGATACAAACTTTATTTAACAAATATTACTAAAATGTTCACAATATTGTAAATTTAAGATGAGAGGTACAATGGTGAGTAGGAAGATATAAACACCTGTCGCACAAAAAATCAGCACATCTGAATCCAAAAAGTGGTCTATCAAGCACAGTATATCAGATAATGTTGAAATAAATCAGTCAATTTAGTATCCGGACAGGAAAACAATATATATTCCCAAAGTGGGGTAATATATCATTCCATACAATATGTGGGATAATTAATCCATCATATCCTGCCTGGAGCATAAATGTGCCAAAGAGTAAGACACACTGCCCCCCGAGGAAGCTCAAGGAGCGAAACGTGCGTCGGGGCACGTACCTGGTCCGTTACATTTCCCCAATATGGGTAAGCACTTTCCAGCATCTTTTTCCGCAGCTGACATGGCACCTCACAGGAGCTGGTAGATGTGTGGGGGGGATTTTCTTTCTTTTTTCTGTCCCCCTCTTCTCTCTAATGCCATATCAGATCTATCTGTCTTACTCTTTGGCACATTTATGCTCCAGGCAGGATATGATGGATTAATTATCCCACATATTATATGGAATGATATATTACCCCACTTTGGGAATATATATTGTTTTCCTGTCCGGATACTAAATTGACTGATTTATTTCAACATTATCTGATATACTGTGCTTGATAGACCACTTTTTGGATTCAGATGTGCTGATTTTTTGTGCGACAGGTGTTTATATCTTCCTACTCACCATTGTACCTCTCATCTTAAATTTACAATATCACATATACAGCCTTTATTGTACTGAGTTAAACAACTCAGCTTTATCTCATGATGGAAGAACCTTTGGATGGTAAAATATTTTCCTCAAAAAGCAGTTTATTGTAAAAAAATCCGATTTAAATCAAAAAAATCCGATTTAAATCAAAAAAAATCCGATTTAAATAAAAAAAATCCGATTTTTTTGATTTTTTTAAAAAAATCATTGATTTTTATCCACCCTGCCTGGGGGTTTTACTGACTGTGGCTAAGTTGACTCGGCTGGGACTACCACCCCGGGCCCCCTTGTTACACTTGGCGTAGAAATGCTTGTCACTTGTGATTTTGAACTTGGGATTTGCGTTTTGTTGCCCGCTGTGATAGAATTCCAAATGGCGGATGTTGTGGACTCAAAGATGGCGCTGACGGCTGCCAAAAAGATGGCGGCCGTTGGCGTCAAAAGTTAGGATGAGGCTGTTTGTCGTGGGCATCAAAGAAGCATTTTGGCACCGAAAAGAAAGCTACATCCCTTTGCGAAGAATGCCCATTCTAAATGGGTGCGGGCAAAGAAAGGGTTCCCGCCTATACAGAAGACCCAAGGAAACGGGCGGAACAGCCGAGTGTGGTCCCGCCCACTAATGGGTGGAACCTGAAGTAGCCAGATAACGTGCTTGCAAAAGAGACGCCATTACTAGCTGAAATGGAGAGGTGCAGTATGTCGTACCGTGGCGGCATCTGCTGCCAGGATTGGAGGCGGGTTAAGGCCCGGGCGGAGACAGGCCTACGCTTTGAGGCCTGGTGATCAGAGGAGCGACCCCTGTTTCAGCGGCCAAGTCAACAACCGGTGGAGGCCAAGGACTACGAGGACCTGGTGATGCCTCGACGGGAACCTGCAGGAGTCCGGAAGACCTTGGAGGCTGCTCTGCGGGGAATCGTGGCAGTCACAAACACTGGCACCGGCGGCCGCGCAAGAGGACTGCCATCAGGCGGGGCGGTAAGGAACCCCTGACTGGCCATCCCGTTTCCTTACCCTCTGCCTCCTTACCTCCGTGGCTCTGCCGTCATCCAGGGAGGTGTCCCATCTGCCTATTCTGTCATCATCAGAGGCGTCCCGGCTACAGCCTCCGCCATCATCCCTGGCAGCAACAGCAACCGCGCGTCCACAGGCCGCACTGTTGTGAACACCTTTGATCTGGCTTCTGAGTTTGGGCTCCCTCTGGTGTTTGCTGGACTCTGTTTTCATTTTCCACAGCTTATGTCAGTCGTTTCAGTATTTCTAGTCCCCTGTTTTTCAGTATCGTTTTTTTTTGCGTCCAGTTCACACCAGAGTTCTGATTTAGTGGGGGAGAGGTTGTGTGGCCTCAGTATTTTTGCATATCAGACGTGTTGGAATTTTTCTTAGGGTTTTTGCGTGATTGCAGACAGTATCCTTTCCTGTCTTATTCTATCCAGACAGTTTGGGACCCAGCATTTGCTTAATCTGTTTTCTGCCTGTGTTTGTGCCTCATCTGTCTCACCGGCAATATATGTTTGGGGGCTATCTATTCCTTTGGGGCTCTACTCTGGGGCAGTTTAGCTTTCCCCTTTCTTTAGGCTTAGTTAACTTTTTGGCTGTGTCGAGGCGTCTAGGGCATCGTAGGTACGTCCCACGGCTAATTCTAGTTGCGTTGTCAGTTTAGGGGTCTGCGATCCGCCAAGTTACCAACCTCTCTGGGTGTCTGGTTGCCTGGCCTATTTCCCTAGTATCCTCCTCGGTTACCGAATCAAAACATAATCACCGGCCTGACTGTAGATTCTAGGGTACTCTAAAGAAGGAAAGAATAGTAAAAAAAAAAAAAAAGGTGTCAGAATTTTTTATATATTTTTTCCTCTTTTTCTCTGGGGCCGTAGGAGGATTTTTTTCTTCGTTAATGGAGACTAAACATTTGTCTGATCGTGTTGAGCAGCTCGCTGCTGAAGTTCGGGGAATTTCTGCCTATCTTGCTCAGTTGTCTACTGTAGAACCTAGGATCCCTCTTCCTGATTTATTTTCTGGGGATCAGTCTAAATTTTTGAACTTTAAGAATAATTGTAAATTGTTTTTTGCCTTGAAACCTAATTTCTCGGGGAACTCGGTGCAGCAGGTTAAAATTGTCATCTCCCTGTTGTGCGGCGACCCTCAGGACTGGGCTTTTTCCCTGACACCTGGGGGATCCTGTTTTGGCTAATGTGGATGCGTTTTGTCAGGCTCTGGGGTTGTTGTACGATGAACCTAATGTTATTGATCAAACTGAGAAAACCTTATTGGCATTGAACCAGCGTCAGGAAGTGGCAGTTATATTGTCAGAAATTCTGAAAGTGGGCAGTCCTTACTAAATGGAACGATGATGCCCTAGCGGCTCTTTTTCGGAAAGGTCTGGCAGAGACCGTAAAAGATGTTATGGTGGGATTTCCTGTCCCCTCTGGTCTCAACGTCTCTATGTAATTAGCCATTCAAATTGACAGACGTTTACGTGAACGTAAAACTATGCGAGAGGCGGTGATACCTTTCGAACGGGCCCCTGAGCCCATGCAGTGTGATGGGGTTGTGTCTGGGGCTCAGCGTCGAGAATTTAGAAGGTGTAATAAGTTGTGCTTCTTTTGTGAGGACGCTTCTCATACTATTTCCGTCTGCCCTAAGCGGGAAAAACATTTTGCTCACTCATTTGTTTTGTGCAATGTACAGTCTAAATTCCTTTTGACGGTTACCTTGATCTGCTCCTTATCTTCATTTTCTGCTAAGGCTTTTGTTGATTCAGGAGCAGCCCTGAACCTGATGGATTTTGACTTTGCCAAACGTTGTGGCTTTCCCATGGTAACCCTGCAGACTCCTATTCCTTTGAGGGGTATTGGTGCTACCCCTTTAGTGGAGAATAAACCCCAGTTTTGGACCCAGGTGATTCGGGTAGCGCCGGAACACCAAGAGAATTTTAAATTTTTGGTGTTACATAATTTACATGACATTATTGTACTGGGTTTTCCTTGGTTGCAGACCCATAATCCTGTTTTGGATTGGAAGTCTGTGTCGGTGGTCAGTTGGAGTTGTCAATGTGTTCTTAGTGACACTCCTGTTTTCTCTACCTCTCCCCAGTCTCAGGAGGTCCCTGACTATTTGGCTGATTTCTCTGATGTGTTTAGTGAGAGTAAGTCTGCGTCCTTGCCTCCTCACAGGAGTTATGATTGCGCGATCGAGTTAGTGCCCGGTTGTAAATTTCCCAAGGGTCGGCTCTTCAACTTATCTGTACCTGAACATGATGTTATGCGATCTTATATCAAAGAGTCATTGGAGAAGAGTCATATCAGACCGTCCTCTTCAACTTTAGGTGCCGGCGTTTTCTTTGTGGCCAAGAAGGATGGTTCATTAAGGCCGTGTATTGATTATCGTCTCCTTAATAAAATTACTGTTAAATATCAATATCCGTTACCCCTGATTTCCGATTTATTCTCCAGAGTGAAAGGTGCTAGTTGGTTTACCAAGCTTGACCTCAGGGGGGAGTCTAATCTTATTCTCATTAAGCACGGTTATGAATGGAAGACTGCGTTTACTACTCCTGAGGGGCATTTTGAGTACCTAGTGATGCCTTTTGGGCTCACTAATGCTCCTTCCGGTCTTTCATGAACGATATTTTCCGGGATTTTGTGGATAAGTTTCTGATCGTTTATTTGGACGATATTTTTACTTTTTCCAATGACTGGGATTCTCATGTGGAACATGTTCGGATGGTATTACGGATTTTGAAAGAAAATGCTTTGTATGTTAAGGGACTGAAATGTCTCTTTGGCGTACAAAAAATTTCGTTTTTGGGATTCATTTTGTCTCCGTCCGCTATTGAAATGGACCCGGTCAAGGTTCAGGCCATTTATGATTGGGTTCAGCCCACTTCCTTGAAGACTCTTCAGAAATTTTTAGGTTTTGCTAATTTTTACCGTAAATTCATAAGTAATTTTTCTGTTATTGTGAAACCACTGACGGATTTGACCAAAAACGGCACTGATGTGGTGAATTGGTCTCCAGAGGCAGTTTTGGCGTTTCAGGAGCTTAAGCGGAGATTCACTTCTGCTCCTGTTCTACGGCAACCTGATGTTTCTCTCCCATTTTAGGTGGAGATAGATGCTTCTGAGATTGATGCAGTAGCCGTTTTGTCTCAGAGAGATCCGGTAACCTCTATGATTAACCCTTGTGCCTTCTTTTCTTGAAAATTTTCCCCATCTGAACGTAATTATGGTGTGGGGAATTGGGAATTATTGGCTATGAAGTGGGCATTTGAAGAGTGGAGACATTTGTTGGAGGGAGCCAAACATCAAGTTGTGGTCCTCACCGACCACAAGAACTTGATCTATCTTGAATCTGCCAAGCGACTGAATCCTAGACAGGCTAGGTGGGCCTTGTTTTTCACGCGTTTTAATTTTGTGATCTCCTTTCTTCCAGGCACTAAGAATATTAATATTATTATTAATATTATTTTGGTACCAGAGATTTGGTGAGTCGTTCTTTTTGGTGGCCTGCTTTATCTCGTGATGTTAGGAATTTTGTGCAGTCCTGTGGGACTTGTTCTTGGTCCAAACCCTATTCTCGCTCTAGTGGATTGTTAGTGCCACTGCCGATGCCCAGGAGGCCATGGACCAATATCTCAATGGATTTTATTTCCGACCTCTCTGCCTCTCAGAGAATGACTGTTATCTGGGTGATCTGTGATAGATTTTCCAAGATGGTCCATCTTGTACCACTGCCGAAGATGCCATCCTCTTCCGAGTTGGTTCCCTTGTTTTTTCAGCAGGTGGTTCGTTTGCACGGCATTCTGGAGAATATTGTGTCTGACACAGGAGTCCAGTTTGTTTCCAGATTTTGGAGAGCCTTTTGTTCTAAACTGGGAATTCAGTTGTCCTCCCTCAGACCAATGGGCAGACAGAGAGCAAACCAGACTTTGGAAACTTATTTGAGATGTTTTGTGTCTGCTGTTCAAGATGACTGGGTCTCTTTTTGCCCTTGGCTGACTTTGTTCTAAATAATAGAGCTAGTTCTGCCCCTTTGATGTCCCCTTTTTTCTGCAGCTTCGGGTTTCATACTCGGTTTTCTTCAGGGCAGGTGGAGGCTTCAGCCTGTCCAGGTGTTGATTCTATAGTAGAGAGAATGCAGCAGATTTGGAATCAAGTAGTGGATAACTTGTCTCACTCTCAGGAGAAGGCCCAACGGTTTGCCAACTGGCATAGGACTGATGGTCCCCGGTTTAAAGTGGGTGACATGGTTTGGTTGTCCTCAAAAAATATTTCTATGAAGGTTGCGTCTCCAAAATTTAAGCCAAGGTTCATTGGATCTTATAAGATTTTGGAAATCCTTAATCTCGTTTCTTTCCATTTGGCTCTTCCAGAAACGTTGAAGAATCACAACGTCTTTCATAAATCTTTGTTGAAAAGGTTCCCATGGCTGCGTCCCCTGATCCTGTATTGGTTATGGGCAATCTGGAGTATGAAGTAGAGAAGGTATTGGATTCTCGTCTGTCTAGACGGAGACTCCAGTACTTTGTCAAGTGGAAAGGGTATGGTCAGGAGGATAATTCTTGTGTGTTTGCTTCTGACATTCATGCCGAGAGATTAGTTTGCGCCTTTCACTGGGCCCATCCTGATCGGCCTGGTGGCTTGGATGAGGGTTCGGTGACCCCTCCTCAAGGGGGGGTACTGTTGTGAACAACTTTGATCTGGCTTCTGAGTTTGGGCTCCCTCTGGTGGTTGCTGCTGGTAATGGAGCAGGTCTGGCTGACAGAAGTCTATCACTTGAAGAGGATGATTGGAGATCAGGTGTTACAGACTGGAGAGATTTAAATGAGCAGCCTTCCCTTAGCTGTTGCCGGTGATTTAGTTTTCTTCCTGAGCCTTTTGGAAGTCAGCTTGCTACCTGCTTTGTCCTGCATCTTTAAGATAAGTTTTTTGTCTGTTTTAATCTGTGGCATTTTTCCCTTTGCTTTTCTCTGTTTTCAGCCTTTCTAGTGTGAGTTCAGCCGGGTTCCCTGCGGGGACCTGTGCTGGACTCTGTTTTCATTTGCCACAGCTGATGTCAGTCGTTTCAGTATTTCTAGTCCCCTGTTTTTCAGTATCTGTTTTTTTGCGTCTAGTTCACATCAGAGTTCTGATTTAGTGGGGGAGAGGTCGTGTGGCCTCAGTATTTTTGCATATCAGACGTGTTGGAATTTTTCTTAGGGTTTTTGCGGGATTGCAGACAGTATCCTTTCCTGTCCTGTTCTATCCAGACAGTTTGGGCCCCAGCATTTGCTTAATCTGTTTTCTGTCTGTGCTCTACTCTGGGGCAGTTAGCTTTCCCCGTTCTCTCTTTAGGCTTAGTTAACTCTTTGGCTGTGTTGAGGCGTCTAGGGCATCGTAGGTATGTCCCACGGCTAATTCTAGTTGTGTTGTCAGTTTAGGGGTCTGCAATCCGCTAAGTTACCAACCTCTCTGGGTGTCTGGTTGCCTAGCCTATTTCCTTAGTATCCTCGGTTACTGAATCATAACACTGCACCCGTTCTGACTGACATCCGTTGCCTGCATGCAGAGGAGCCCTGGTTGCCTACAGCTACAGAGGCCCAGTGGATCCACAAGGTAATCCGGGAGAAGAGGCGGAGAGAGCGCCGTATCGTCCGGGACTTGCATTGCCCCGGCAGGGAGAGCTGCGGCAGGACGGATGACCCACGGTGTGGTCCGGTTCCTGAATCGGAGCTGGGGGTACAGATTTCTACAGGAGCTGGGGACCGGAACCAAGGTCTACATCAATGCTGGGTCCCTTATGTTCCATGGTCCCCTCCAGGAACGGGACTACATGGCCTTCATAAATGAACAAGGACCTCGAGGGCCCTACGTGGTGGCCGTAAAAATGGCCTCTGACTGGGAGACCAGCCTGTTATGTTACGGTAGCTGAGGAGTGCAGGCAAAAAAGGAAATACACCAGAGCAGTTGGAATCTATGAGATTGCAGTACCCTGACTAACCACCGCAACTAGAGGCAGCCGTGGAGCGTTCCTACGTTGGTCCTAGACGCCTCGTCACAGCCTGAGAAACTAACTACACCTAAAGATAGAAATAGGAAAGCTATCTGCCCCGGAGCAGAACCCCAAAGATAATAGAAAGCCCCCAAACATGTAATGGCGGTTAGACAAGAGGAAATACTGACACAGAAAGAAAATAGTATGAGCAAACGCTGGGGCCCAAACTATCTAAATAGAAAAGGACAGGAAGGGTACTTACTGCAATCCCAGAAAACCCTGAAAAACACCAACTCTACTAATTTCAAAATCACCTGAGATCACACGACCTCTACCACCTAAATTAGTTCTCTGGTGTAACAAAAACAGCAGCCACTGAAAAAACTGGAAAAAAACAAAAGTACAAAACACAGTGGCTGGACTAAACTGAGAGGGCAAAAGCCCCCGGAGGGGACCCTGAAGGCCCCACAGAAGTGCAGGACAAAATGCAAAAATATAGCAAAAACACAAAATAAGAAATTGTCTTATCTGATAGCAGGAGATGCAGACACGACACAGCAGGCTACAAGGGAAACTGGAAAGAAGGATTCAGACCAGAACAATTGATCACCGGCAACCCTGATGGGAAAATGATTCCCTTAAATAAGACCAATCAGTAACACCTGATTCCCAGTCTTCACAATCCTCACTAGTACCGCTTGTAACCACCAGAGGGAGGCTCTGCTCAGAACTCATCTCAAACCCATTCACAACAGTACCCCCCCTTGAGGAGGGGTCACCGAACCCTCATTTGAGCAACCAGGTCGGTCAGGATGAGTTCTATGATACGCACGGATAAGTCTCCTAGCATGGATGTCCGAAGCAAACACCCAAGAATTATCTTCCTGACCATAACCTCTCCATTTAACCAAATACTGGAGTCTTCGTCTAGAAAAACGAGAATCCAATATTTTCTCAACCACATACTCCAGATTGCCCTCAACCAAAACAGGGTCAGGAGGCACAGCAGCAGGAACCACTGGCTCAACAAACCTCTTCAACAAGGACTTGTGGAACACGTTATGGATCTTAAATGTCCCTGGAAGAAGCAAACGAAAAGAAACAGGATTAATAATCTCCATGATCTTATAAGGTCCAATGAACCTAGGCTTAAATTTAGGAGATGCTACTCTCATAGGAATATTCTTTGAGGACAACCAGACCAAGTCCCCCACTTTAAACCGAGGACCATCAGTCCTATGCCGGTTAGCAAACCGCTGGGCCTTCTCCTGAGAGAAGGACAACCTCTCCACTACCTGGTCCCAAATCTGCTGCATACGCTCAACAACAGAGTCAACACCTGGACAGACAGAGGCCTCCGTCTGTCCTGAAGAAAATCGAGGGTGAAACCCAGAATTACAGAAAAACGGAGACATCAAAGTGGCAGAGCTAGCCCTATTATTAAGAGCAAACTCAGCCAAAGGCAAAAAAGAGACCCAATCATCCTGATCAGCAGACACAAAGCATCTTAGATAAGTCTCCAATGTCTGGTTTGTTCTCTCAGTTTGACCATTGGTCTGAGGATGAAATGCCGAGGAGAAAGACAATTGAACACCCAGTTTAGAACAAAAAGTCCTCCAAAATCTGGAAACAAACTGGACTCCTCTGTCAGACACAATGTTCTCAGGAATGCCGTGTAAACGAACCACGTGCTGAAGGAACAACGGCACCAATTCAGAGGAGGAAGGCAACTTAGGTAATGGCACAAGATGTATCATTTTGGAAAACCTATCACAAATTACCCAGATGGTGGTCATTCTCTGAGAAACAGGAAGATCGGAAATGAAATCCATAGAGATATGGGTCCATGGTCTCTTGGGCACAGGCAATGGCATCAACAAACCACTAGAGCGAGAGCAAGGCTTGGAGCGAGAGCAAGTCCCGCAGGACTGCACAAATTCCCTGACATCGCGAGACAAGGTAGGCCACCAAAAGGACCGACTAACCAAGTCTCTGGTACCAAAAATTCCGGGATGCCCAGCCAATGTGGAACAATGAATCTCAGACATCACACTCTTTTTCCATTGGTCCGGGACAAACAATTTTCCAACAGGGCAGCGCTCGGGCTTATCCTCCTGACACCCCTCCAGAGCAAGTCTCAAATTGGGCGAGATGGCGGAAAGAACTACACCCTCCTTCAAAATAACAGAGGGATCAGATAGCTCAGGAGAGTCAGCAAGGAAACTCCTCGAGAGGGCATCCGCCTTAACATTCTTAGTGCCAGGAAGAAAGGAAACCACAAAATTAAAACGTGTGAAAAACAAGGCCCACCTGGCCTGTCTAGGATTGAGTCGCTTGGCAGATTCCAGATAGACCAGATTCTTATGGTCCGTAAGGACCACCACCTGATGTTTGGCTCCCTCCAGCCAATGTCTCCACTCTTCAAAAGCCCACTTCATGGCCAATAACTCCCGATTACCCACGTCATAATTACGTTCAGTAGGAGAAAATTTTCGAGAGAAAAAGGCACAAGGGTTACTTTTAGAGGTCTCTGGATCTTTTTGGGACAAAACGGCACCTGCCCCAATTTCAGAGGCATCAACCTCCACCTGAAATGGTAGAGAAACATCAGGCTGCCGTAGAACAGGAGCAGAAGTGAATCTCTGCTTAAGTTCCTGAAACGCAGAGACTGCCTCAGGAGGCCAATTCACCACATCAGAACCCTTTCTGGTCAAATCAGTTAATGGTTTAACAATAACAGAGAAATTACCAATAAATTTACGATAAAAATTGGCAAAACCCAAAAATCTCTGAAGAGCCTTTAATGAAGTAGGTTGGACCCAATCACAGATGGCCTGAACCTTGACCGGGTCCATTTCAATAACAGATGGGGACAAAATGAATCCCAGAAATGAGATCTTCTGTACGCCAAAAAGACACTTTGATCCCTTCACATACAGAGCATTCTCTCTCAAAATCTGGAATACAGTTCGAACATGTTTCACATGAGAGTCCCAGTCATTAGAAAAAATCAAGATATCATCCAAATAAACAATCAGAAACTTGTCCACAAAATCCCTGAAAATGTCATTCATGAAGGACTGGAAGACGGAAGGAGCATTAGTGAGCCCAAAGGGCATCACAAGGTACTCAAAATGCCCTTCAGGGGTGTTAAATGCCGTCTTCCATTCATCCCCGTGCTTAATGCGAATAAGGTTATACGCCCCCCTGAGGTCAAGCTTAGTAAACCAAGTAGCGTTTTTTCACCCTGGAAAACAGGTCAGAAATCAAGGGTAACGGGTATTGATATTTCACAGTAATATTGTTCAAGAGACGATAATCAATACACGGCCTTAATGAACCATCTTTTTTGGCCACAAAGAAAAAACCGGCACCTAAGGGTGAAGAGGATGGTCTGATATGACCCTTCTCCAATGATTCCTTGATATAAGACCGCATAGCGTCATGTTCAGGTACAGACAAGTTAAAAAGGCGACCCTTAGGGAATTTACTACCCGGCACTAATTCAATAGCGCAGTCATAGCTCCTATGGGGGGGCAAGGATGCAGATTTACTTTCGCTAAACACATCAGAAAAATCAAACAAAAAGTCAGGAACATCCTCAACCTGGGGGGAGGCAGAAAAAACAGGAGTGTTGGCACTAACACATTGGCAGCCCCAACTGGTTACAGACACAGATTTCCAATCCAAAACAGGATTATGAGACTGTAACCAAGGGAAACCCAGCACTATAATGTCATGCAGATTATATAGAACCAAAAATTTGCAGCACTCCTGGTGATCAGGTTCAACCCTCATTATCACCTGAGTAGAAAACTGGGGTTTATTCTCAGCCAAAGGGGTAGAATCGATCCCCAGTAAAGGAATAGACTTCTGTAGGGGTATCAAGGAAAACCCACAACGCTTAGCAAAATCATAATCCATCAGATTAATAGCTGCTCCAGAATCAACGAAAGCCTGAGCAGAAAATGAGGACAGAGAGCATATCAGAGTGACAGTTAATAAAAACTTAGTCTGAACACTACCCAAGACAACTGAGCGTGCAAAACGTCTTCCCCGCTTAGGGCAGACTGAAATAGCATGAGAGGCATCACCACAGTAGAAACATAACCCATTGCGCTTTCGAAACTCATGACGCTGTGCCCCAGACACCACTCCATCACACTGCATGGGCTCAGCAGCTGGCTCACAAGGCAACACTATTCCACGCATACTTCTCCACTCACGCAAACGTCTGTCAATTTGAATCGCTAATGACATAGAATCATTGAGACCAGAGGGGACAGGGGAAACCCACCATAACATCCTTTACATTATCCGACAGACCCTTCCGGAAAAGGGCCGCCAAAGCGTCGTCATTCCATTTGGTCAGGACTGCCCACCTACGGAATCTCTGACAGTATAACTCAGCGTCATCAAGCCCCTGATTTAATGCCAACAAGGCTTTTTCAGCTTGATCAGTGACATTAGGCTCATCGTACAATAACCCCAAAGCCTGAAAAATGCATCAACATCACTCAAAACAGGATCCCCAGGTATCAGGGAAAAAGCCCAATCCTGAGGATCGCCGCGCAGGAGAGAGATGATAATTTGAACCTGCTGCGCTGCGTTTCCTGAGGACTTAGATTTTAAGGCAAGAAACAATTTACAATTATTTTTGAAATTCTGAAACTTAGCTCGATCCCCTAAAAACAAATCTGGCATGGGAATCCTAGGTTCCACAACAGGCAACCTAGCAAGATATGCAGCAATACTCTGAACCTCAGTGGCAAGCTGATCCACACGGCCAGACAACTGTGCAAACTCCATTGGGAGAAAAGATCCTCCCCAGCACCCAGAGATACAGAGAGGAAAAAAAAAAAAAAAAATGCAACAAACAGAAAAATATCTCTGACAACTTTTCTTCCTTCAAAATATTTTTTCCCTTCTGTGAGTACCATACAATTTTTAAGGCCGGTGATACTGTTATGTTACGGTAGCTGAGGAGTGCAGGCAAAAAAGGCAATACACCAGAGCAGTTGGAATCTATGAGATTGCAGTACCCTGACTAACCACCCAACTAGAGGCAGCCGTGGAGCGTTCCTACGTTGGTCCTAGACGCCTCGTCACAGCCTGAGAAACTAACTACACCTAAAGATAGAAATAGGAAAGCTATCTGCCCCGGAGCAGAACCCCAAAGATAATAGAAAGCCCCCAAACATGTAATGGCGGTTAGACAAGAGGAAATACTGACACAGAAAGAAAATAGTATGAGCAAACGCTGGGGCCCAAACTATCTAAATAGAAAAGGACAGGAAGGGTACTTACTGCAATCCCAGAAAACCCTGAAAAACACCAACTCTACTAATTTCAAAATCACCTGAGATCACACGACCTCTACCACCTAAATTAGTTCTCTGGTGTAACAAAATCAAAACAGCAGCCACTAAAAAAACTGGAAAAAGCAAAAGAACAAAACACAGTGGCTGGACTAAACTGAGAGGGCAAAAGCCCCGGAGGGGACCCAGAAGGCCCCCACAGAAGTGCAGGACAAAATGCAAAAATATAGCAAAAACACAAAATAAGAAATTGTCTTATCTGATAGCAGGAGATGCAGACACGACACAGCAGGCTACAAGGGAAACTGGAAAGAAGGATTCAGACCAGAACAATTGATCACCGGCAACCCTGATGGGAAAATGATTCCCTTAAATAAGACCAATCAGTAACACCTGATTCCCAGTCTTCACAATCCTCACTAGTACCGCTTGTAACCACCAGAGGGAGGCTCTGCTCAGAACTCATCTCAAACCCATTCACAACACCAGCCCACAGCAGGAGACCCCGTGTGTGGAACGGCCGGCTTCTGTGGCCGCAGTTGCTACGAATGTGCAGGAAGGAGCTGCACCTCTGTGCGGCGAGGAGGCTGCCAATGTGTCAGCGGAGCTGGAGGCTCCAGGAGGTGCGGGACCACCACTGGAGGGGGTGCGGAGCCGGAGAAGTCAGCGGCTATGTGCAGACTGAACGGCCCCTTTAAGAAATAGTGTTAGTACCGGTTGCACCCAGAAAAAGGTATATAGCAGGGACTGTTCTGCGTCTCTGAAGGGGCAAGGAACCCAGAACGGTGCCGACGGACTATGGCGTCTGAAGTGGCCACCAGTTGACCGCCATGCTTCTTTTCCCCTCCTCCCAGTTTTATTTGCCCCTTGATGCTTCCCTTGCTGGATCACCTGATCAAAACCCCACAAGGGTTAAGTATGGTGAATCACACCTCATTGTCTTTAGCTGCACATATATTCAGTGGCATGGGTCTGCTCCACATATTTCAAATCCCATATTTCAAATTACAGATTTCTAATTACAACACTCTGAATTAGACTAGAATTTGACTGGAATTTGACTGTAAGGTAACAGACTATAACCCCACAACAATGTTTCGGCTTCTTCTCACTTTCATCCCCATACTTCTCTATTTTGCCCACTCTCCATTAATCCCCCCACCTAGTAAGGAACTAGTCATTTCTCCCTCCATCCTCCCCAGCCACCTCACCTTCTCCTCAGAACTGTTCCTCCACATACAATCCTTTTTCTCCAGACACACACGGCCACACCATGGCTTATCCTGCTCCCACCTTCTAACACTCTGTTACTCCTCACTGCTGGCGACGTATCCCCAAATCCTGGCCCTCCTCAACACATCCCCACACTCATTTCTAACACCCTGCCATGATCCTCTACACGTTTCTGCAACCATGATAACCTCATACCCATTCACCCAGCCCCCACTCCTCCGGTCCCCCTACCTGGAGCTCTATGGAACGCACGCTCAGTCTGCAATAAACTGTCATTTATCCACGACCTCTTCATCACCAACAAACTCTCCTTTGCTATCACTGAAACCTGGCTAACCCCCTCTGACTCAGCCTCTCGAGCTGCACTCTCTTATGGCGGATTCCATCTCTCTCACACCCCCGCCCCAGCAACAAACGTGGTGGAGGAGTTGGCTTGCTCCTCTCCGATTCCTGCTCCTTTACCCCACTTCCTCTACCACCGTCCGCTACTCTTCCTTCGTTTGAGGTGCACTCCATCCGCATCTACTCCCCTTCCAATCTCCAGCTAGCTGTCATCTACCGCCCCCCAGAACTAGCCATCTCCACCTTTCTCGATCACTTCACCACCTGGCTGCTTCATTTCCTCTCTGCTGACATCCCCACTATCATCATGGGTGACTTTAACATCCCCATTAACACTTCCACCTCCGCTGCCTCCAAACTTTTATCGCTCACTGCCTCCTTTAACCTCACTCAATGGTCCTCTGCAGCCACTCACAAAGATGGTCACACACTGGACCTTATCTTCACCCGCATCTGCTCCCTTACTAATCTCACTAACTCACCCCTGCCCCTGTCTGACCACAACCTACTGACATTTTCTTCCCTCTCCTCTCCTAGTACGCAACCCCCGCTCCACAAACTCGCTCATCCTCACAGAAATCTCAAACACCTCAACTTACAATCGCTCTCTGAGTCCCTCCTCCCTCTTACAGACATAGACTCACTTCATGACACAGATGCTGCTGCAATCTTTTATAACACCACAATAAACAGCAGCACTTGATTCGGCCGCCCCCCTCGTAAATAGCAAAACTCGCACAATCAACAGGCAGCCCTGGCTGACCAGCCTCACCAAAGAACTGAGACGGGCTTCCAGGGTTGCTGAGCGGAGATGGAAGAAATACCGCTCTGCTGAGCACTTAACCGCATACAAGCAGTCCCTCACCAGCTTCAAGTCCACACTCACTGCCGCAAATCAAACTTACTTCTCATCTCTCATATCCTCCCTGTCTCACAACCCTAAACAGCTCTTCAACACTTTCAATTCTTTACTCCTTCCCCCACCACCTCCCCCCTCTCATTACTGCTGAAGATTTTGCCTCCTTTTTCAAGCAGAAGATTGATACGATCAGGGAAAGCTTTGGCCCACAGCCCCCAATGCCCCTCTTAGCTGCTCAGCCCTGTTCCTCCAAAACCAACTTCTCCACCGTGACCGAAGATCAGCTCTCCACCCTCCTTTCAAGATCACACCTCACCACTTGCACACTTGACCCGCTCCCGTCCAACCTCATCCCTAACCTCGCCAGTCTTCATCCCTACTCTAACACACCTCTTCAACCTCACTTACAAATGGTGTGTTCCCCTCATCCTTCAAACATGCCTCAATCACACCCATCCTCAAAAAGTCCTCCCTTGACCCATCCTCTGTGTCTAGCTATCGCCCGATATCTCTTCTCCCTTATGCCTCAAAACTACTGGAACAGCATGTATATCTCGAACTGTCCTCCCACCTCTCCTCCTGCTCCCTCTTTGACCGCTTGCAATCAGGCTTCCGACTGCATCACTCAACTGAAACTGCCCTAACTAAAGTCACCAACGACCTACTAACCGCCAAGAGCAAGCGACACTACTCTGTCCTCCTTCTCCTGGACCTGTCTTCTGCCTTCGACACTATGGACCACTCCCTCCTGCTCCAGATTCTCTCATCTCTGGGCATCACAGACTTGGCCCTATCCTGGATCTCATCATATCTAACAGATCGAACATTCAGTGTCTCCCTCTCCCACACCACCTCCTCACCTCGCCCCCTCTCTGTCAGTGTTCCTCAAGGCTCAGTTCTAGGACCCCTACTCTTCTCCATCTACACCTTCGGCCTGGGACAGCTCATAGAATCCCACGGTTTGCAGTATCATCTCTACGCCGATGACACGCAGATCTACCTATCTGGACCTGACCTCACCTCCTTACTGACAAAAATCCCACACTGTCTGTCTGCTATTTCAGCTTTCTTTTCTGCTCGCTTTCTAAAACTGAACATGGACAAAACAGAATTCATCATCTTCCCCCCATCTCACTCTACGCCTCCACCAGACTATCCCTCAATGTCAATGGCTGCTCATTTTCCCCGAGCCCACATGCTCGGTGCCTCGGGGTGATCCTCGACTCTGCCCTTTCTTTCAAGCCACATATCCAAACCCTAGCCTCCTCCTGCCGTCTCAAACTCAAAAATATTTCCCGGATTCTTGCATTCCTTGACAACGATACCACAAAAACACTGGTGCATGCCCTTATCATCTCCCGCCTTGACTACTGCAACCTCCTACTCTCTGGCCTCCCCTCCAGCACCCTGGCACCACTCCAATCCATCCTACATTCTGCTGCCCGACTAATCCACCTGTCTCCCCGTTATTCCCCAGCCTCTCCCCTATGCCAAGCCCTTCATTGGCTTCCTATCGTCCAGAGGCTCCAGTTCAAAACCCTAACTATGACATACAAAGCCACTGTAACGGGTCTGGGAGGCGGAACCTCTGAGCTTTATTATACAAGGAGGCTTTCCTTGTAAAGGAGCGGGTGGCGCCCGGGGAGACGGATAGGAAGTCACTGCAAGTGACGGGGGCAGTCTCTGGATAGACAGGCGGGTAGTCACGGCAAGTGACCGGGGCAGTCTCAGGTTAGACAGGCGGGTAGTCACGGCAAGTGACCGGGGCAGTCTCTGGGTAGACAGGCGGGTAGTCACGAGCAAGTGACCGGGGCAGTCTCTGGGTAGACAGGCAGGTAGTCACGGCAAGTGACCGGGGCAGTCTCTGGGTAGACAGGCAGGTTGTCACGGCAAGTGACCAGGGCAGTCTCTGGGTAGACAGGCAGGTAGTCACGGCAAGTGACCGGGCAGTCTCTGGGTAGACAGGCAGGTAGTCACGGCAAGTGACCGGAGCAGTCTCTGGTTAGACAGGCGGGAAGTCACAGCAAGTGACCGGGGCAGTCTCTGGATAAACAGGCAGGCAAGGAGCCGGGGCAGTCTTTGACTGGACAGGTATATACGACCTGAGACGGTGGAGCCTCCCGGTAGGCTAGCAGGCAGATGACAGCTGAGCGCCCCCAAGTGAGCAGGCGAGAGTCTCTGGAACAGCCGATGAACACCGCAGGTGATGGCCGAACCTTCAGGTGGGCTTGCAGTCAGATGGCAGATGAGCGCCCCAAAGTGAGCAGGCGAGAGTCTCTGGAATTGCCGATGGTCACCGCATGTGACGGCCGAACCTCCAGGCAGGCTTGCAGGCAGGTAGCAGACAGCAAACTGGCAGGAAACAGGCAGGTAACTGGTAACGGACCCTGAGGGCTGAAGCAGAGTAAACAGTGCAACAACAACATTGCTCGGGCACCTCCATTAAGGAGGAAGTACTTTATATAGGGTGGAGTCCTCCGGCATTGGCCGGGGACCTTTTTGAAAGATGCGCGTGGCCCCTTTAAGAGCGGGGGAGGGCGCGGGCGCGCGCCCTAAGTCCAGCAGCAGGGAAGGAGCGCGCGGCCCCAGCAGGGCGGAAGGAGGACGCTGAGCGCGGGTAAGGGGGGCGACGTCCCTGCCTGGCAGAGGACGCTGTCGCAGGGGAACAGCGTCCCTGCCTGGCAGAAGGCAGGGACGCCGATGCTACAGTACCCCACCCTTAGGCACCCCCTTTTTAGGCCAGAAAGAAATTTAGCTAGGATGAGAGGGGCATGGATGTTCTCCCGAGGCTCCCACGTTCTCTCCTCAGGACCAAACCCCTTCCAATCCACCAGAAATAGGTCTTTCTTCCTACCCTTTTTGTGGCCAGAATGTTCTCTACCTCAAATTCGTCTTCAGCAGACAATGGAGCAGTAGGTGTACCTGTAGACTTGACAAAAGAGTTAAGTACCACCGGTTTGAGGAGAGATACATGGAAGGAGTTAGGAATCCGCAAATTGGCCGGGAGTTTCAATTTATAGGACACCGGG